>CABHPR010145321.1:13760-24505 GCA_902168415.1 Peromyscus melanophrys
CACACACACACACACACACACACACACACACACACACACACACACACGGAGACAGAGACAGAGACAGAGACAGATTAATACAATCTGAGTAAGGGTTCCTAGAAGAATATGATCAATATGATGAGTGTGCCCATGTGTGTGTATATCCAGATGGCTTTGAAATATAAACATCTGTCTCACACCTGAGGGGCTAAGAATACAGTAGTTGCTTACTCCTTGAGGCCAGTGCCTCAGCAGTCAGAGTCCTACAGTGGCTGTTTCACAATGGAGATGCTAACGATTCATATTTGCTCAGTCCACATGGCTAAATGCCTCAGCAGTCCCAATCTGGCTCCAGAAATCTGCAAGGGTCTTGGAGAGCTGCTGGTCCTTAGTCAAGGATGGCAGCCTGGAGATGCTGGTTCTGATATCAGTGAAAGAATCAGCAGCAGCAACAGGATAAATTAACCTAGCCGTGAGAGGAAATGCCAAGATGTAAAAAAGTTTGTTTTACATCTTCGTGGACCTGAACAATATCCAGACAGAACAGGAACAGTAAGATAAGCCTCACCCAACGCTATCACAAGCACTTACATATGAGAACCATTGGGTTATAATTTTACCATATCCATGCTAAATTACCGTATCTGCCTTTTCATAAAAAAATCCTATTTTCCCATCTCTGTGCCATAATGATAAAATCCTTTTGTGATTTCATGTTAAATGTAACGATTTTTAGTATTCCATGTGTATTTAGATTCTTACAATTTAAAATATTAACTTGGCTAAAAAAATTACATGAGAAATACTTATTTCTTGTGGAAACATTGATAAATACAGATAAGCACCCAAAGGAAAATTAAAGACATTTCCAATTCTGTGTCTAGAGAAAACTATGGAGATACATTCTATACACTCTTGCTGTGCATTATAGATATCTTTTAATCAAACAATGTGATTTTAATCTTTTCTGGTATGCTACTTTTAATTAACCTTCTAAAGCAAGTTTTGAAATCCTCTACCTTGCCTCATTTTGGGGTTTAAGAAAAAACAGGGTTGGAGCCATCCCTGGTAAACTGCTTAAACCCATTCCACAAAATGCAAAACCTTACCAAATTGTATGTCCAAAACCACTGACCTTGTTTGAAAAAAAAATGCATTTGGCTGTAGACACGAAGAAATGTGAAGCCCTTACCCTGTTCAAATCTGATGGTATTATCAACTCCTATTTTAAGCTTGTTTATGGAACTAGAATAATACTGAACTTAGATATATAAAGGTGATTACAGCAGGAGAAATTTGACCTTTGGAAAAAAATCCTTCCCTGTATAAACAAAAGTCTGGAATGTTTGAAAAACCTATAAGCCAGTCAATTTCTTTTTGATTTATTTTAAACCTGAGTAAACAAGGCAGGTCTATTCTATTTTAGAAGTAGAATATGGAAATGCCTTAAGTTCTCCAAAATATTTTTAGGAGGTGCCTTGGGATGGTGTGGGCTGCATCATGGCTCTGTGTGGTTATCACGGCCCTGCCTACCACCCTCCCTACAGCCCAGCGGCTTCATGGCATTGATGGATCTCCTCCCTCCATTCTCGACAAGCTGGTTCACTGCCCTTCATCCTGGTGACCTGTGGACCTCATTCCCACACCCATATTTTTATATTTGCTTCCCCAGGAACTGCCCATTGTCTCCCATTCTTGTTCCATCACGACTTCCAGGCCCAGCTACCCTCTACCGCAGTGCATTCCCCCGCCTGGGGATCCATTCCACTTGCTATCTTCATCACAACGACACTGTCTCTGAGTGAGCCTCTGTGGCAGATCCTCACTCCTATGCACCTTGGTTTACATCTCTATCAGTGTCACGGCACAGCCAGGTGAACATGTTACATGTAAGAGCTCAGAGAATGCCTGTTGATTGATGAATGATTGGGAAATGAGTTTGAATAATTGTCCATCAAAGAGCCACATATTAAAGGTATGATACCGCAGCCTGTGGCACTACCGGGATATGGGGGAACGTTCAAGACGTGGAGACTTATGGGAGGTCTTTAGGTCCCTGGAGGTATGCCCTTAAAAGGAATAATGAGACCCTAATATCCTACCTTCTAAGTTCTGGTCTTGAGGTAAGCAGATCTGTGCAATTCCTCACTTCTGCTGCAATGGGCAGCCTGCCAAGGCACACTGAATCCTAAATTCTTGAGCCAAGCTGTCTTATTTATGTTTTATTGTTATGAAGAGACACCATGACCATGACAACTCTTATAAAGGAAACCATTTAACTGGGGCTGGCTTACAGTTCAGACGTTTAGTCCATTAGCGTCACAGCAGAAAGCATGGCAGCACACAGACAGACATGGGGTTGGAGAGGTGGCTGAGAGTTCTACAGTCAGATATGAAGGCAGCAGGGAGATGGAAATATTAGGCCAGGCTTGAGCATCTGAGGCCTCAAAGCACACTTCCTTCAACAAAGCACACCCCCAGTGACACATTTCCTTCAACGAAGCCACACCTACTCCAACAAGGCCACACCTCCTAATTGTGCCACTCCCTAGGTACCTATGGGGGCCATTTTCATGCAAACTACCACACAAGCGAACCCTTTTCTCTGTCTCTCTTTTTCTTTACAGAAAAATTGAAGGCACTTGTGTAACTCCAGTGTGTCAGTGTGTTAGGGTCAGGGAGACAGGCAGAACCCTGGGTCGAGCTGGTCAGCAAGCCTAGCAGAGCTAATGAGTGTCAGGTTCATGGAGAAGCTGAACTTCCCCATGCTCGTCCAGGATGAGGTAGGATGAACTCACAGCACTCAACTTGGATGAACACAGATGGCCAGTTATGTCCTTTCTTTGCTGATCCCCTTTCCCTTTTCCTTTATTCTTGCCTTCCTTATTTAATGCAAGACTCAAGGGAATTATTTTTGTAATGCCATATTTTAAATTTAGAAGAGGCACAAAATTCGAGTTTTTGTATGTGCTTGTTTTGTGTGGATGTGTACGCTTGTGTGTTCATCTATGTGCTTGTGTGTATTGAGGTCAGAAGTCCACATTGGTTGTCTTGTATGTATGTATGTATGTATGTATGTATGTATGTATGTATGAACATGCTGTCAGCTAAAACATTTCAAGGAAGGAACTTGGAAACCTATACCAAAATCTGCAAAATTTGGCTCATGAAGTCCATTTCTTGAGATTTTGAAAAACAATATTTTAGGAGTGTGAAATGATCTAACCTCCAGATATAGTACATAATACCATGTATCTGAGAGAGAGAGAGAGAGAGAGAGAGAGAGAGAGAGACAGAGACAGAGACAGAGACAGAGAGAGAAAGAGAGGAGAGAACGAGAGAGTCCATAATAATAAGACAAGATAATAAAGAAAAACCAAACTAGAAACGAATAATGAACCACCGATTGAGAAAAATCTGAATCGTGAACTACCATGAAATCACTAGCTTTTGAATGAATGGGAACAGAAGCAATGCAGCTTAGTCAGAGTGCTCACCTAGAGTATACACAGCACTGGGTCCCATCCCGAGCACCACACGCACCAGGTATGGCGGCGCACAACCATAATTCCAGCAATTGGGCAGCAGAGGCAGGGGTTTCAGAAGCTGGAGGTCATCTCCCGCTACAAAGCAGGTTCAGGCAGCCTGGATGACATGAGACCCCACGTCAAAATAAAAGAAAACACAAAATAAGCAAGAATAGTGGGGAGTTAATTTACAGCATAGAAACTATAGTTCCTGACATACTATATTATGTTGAGAGATTAGAGCCCAAGGGTTTTCATCTCTCCCTGTCTCTGTCTCTGTCTCTGTCTCTGTCTCTCTCTCTCTCTCTCTCTCTCTCACACACACACACACACACACACACACACACACACACACACACACGGCACAAATCATACAGGTGGTTTCGGAAGGTGACTGATATGTAAAGCTTTGCTGTGCTGGTCAATTCACAAGAATGAGAGAGACAGAGAGACAGGGAGATTTATGGTTTATGAATGAGTTCTCTTCTCAGGGAAGCTGCAAGCTAAGTATTTGAAGTAGACGAGTTACTTCTTGATCGGCATCAAGTAAGGGTCAGGGAAGAGAGCGAGGCAGAGCTAAAACCTCCTCCACTAAAATTTAACAGAAGGTGTCTTCGACTAGTAAATATTATGGTGATCTTTGCTTTCCTGCATGTTCAAACCTTGCTGACTTCTGTGGTCATAAGCAGGAGTTTGTTACATACGAATCTGGTTGTATTCAAAACCAGATCCTATGCATAGTTTCTGCATCCTAAGCAACTGTGTTTATCTGGGGCACTGATGGCCGGGGCAATAGCCCTGCAACTTTGTGTAAGCCAGGTCTAAGCCTGGTGGTCGTTGCTTGATTTTTTGTGAGACAGATGGTTCAGTGGGCTAGTATACATTATTAGCATTAGGCAGATATATAGAGAGAAAACCTCTCCATCACTCTTTAAAAGGTCACATGGCTGAGTTTTTAAAAAGTATTTTGGAATTAAGAAAAAATAAATAAATTCAAGTTAATTCCTAATTTGGAAATTTGAGGTCTGAAATTTTAAAATGACCACCATTGCTACCGATTTTGGAAGTCCTCACATTAGTAATAGCCTTTGTTGCTCTGTGGTATGAGGTATTATTTTGTATTGGATTTTTTTTTCTTCTGGGAACAATTCTAAGCTAAGTACTTAGGAGAGTCAAGTGGACTGCCTGCTTGCTATTAGGTTAAGACTGGCCCCAGTTCAAAGGATGTTTTGCTAGTATTTTTGTTACTATAATAAATACCCAAGCTAATCAACTTATAAAGTAAAAAGGATTATTTGTGCTCACAGTTTTGGAGGCTCCAGATCATGATTGACTGACCTTTGATGAGGGATCAGATCACTGCAGGAGCATGTGATGATGTAACACTGCTCATCCCATCACCAGAAGACGAAAGGGATTGAGGATGAGGGTCCTGTGATCTACTTCAAGGACAAAACCAATGGCCTAAAGACCTCCCACTGGGCCTCACCTGTTAAAGTTTCCAAAACTGATAATCTGGGGGCCAACTCTGGAACACATGGGGCATTGTGTTGGAGGGGAACTTGATGCTGGATCTGGAGGCAGACTTAAGCAATTTCAACAAGGAGCATCACCAGAACCATTGGCTGCAGCATGGCCCTGAGCTAGATGTGTCTGAGCTGACAGTTTATCAGTCCAGACAGGGATGTGAATATCCAGCTGTGTGGCTGTTGAAAAAAAACAAAACAAAACACCTTTCACCTCCGTTTCCTCACACGAGATTTGGAGATGTTGCTCTGCTGGCGAGAGAGCTGATGTGGAATTGCAATCACTATGACGTCATCCGTGGGATAACACTGCTATCCGTAGATGCTCATTCTGCTTTAAAAGGATGGACTTTCTTTTTAACTATGTGTTGGGTTGCCAGTGGAGACCAGAAGCATGGTGTCCTGGAGTTACAGGTGTGGGTGCTGGGATCCGAACATGGGACCTCTAAAAAAGCAGTGCACACTCTTAACTGAGCATATCTCTAGGAGATATTTATTCTTAGGGAAAAGGATGATATATTTTCTCTTCTTTAATGAAAGGAATTCTAAAAATATAGAAAATCCACACAAAGAAAAACAAGAAATTAAAAGTTTCCCATATTGTTATCTTCAGATATAGTTATCAGCTATAATGATTGTTTTTAAAATAATTATCTGACATTGAATTTGCTTCTTTATCCCTATCCCTGCTGTTTTCTCTGTATGTGTTTATATATATTTCAAATTCTACATGAAATGCTATGTTTAATAGCTCCAGAAAACATCATATCTTGTATTGTGCTCTTATAATATGATGAGTATTTTATATTTTAATATATTCAATTATTTATGGACATGCTTCAAAATGTCCCAGCATTATTCAGAAAACAACTAAGCCAATAAGGGCATATTTGGCAATTTGGAGAATCAAATGTCTTTCAAATGAGTTCACAAGGAAATAAAAATGTGGAAAAAAGGTGAATTCCTATCCGGAATACTCATATAGTAAAATTAGGAAATGTCAAGATATTGTGTCTAGAGCTTTTAAAGGGCTAAAAATAGCATTAAGAACATTTAGACACCCATGTTCTCCTTTGAGGAGGAATTTGATTACTCAATTGTATAAAATGGGACATTAAATTATTTTCTCTCATGTCTTACTTCGTGTGTATTTATATAAGAAGATATAGAGCTTTGGAGCTAGGACCTTGAATATTTCTGCAGATTTAGCCATGGCCCTACCAAGGCAATAGTGAGTCTCCAGCTATTTGTAAATTGCACTAAGACCCTAGAACAGGCGTGTTCCTGCCAGAAAGAGAGGGAGAAAGGGGGGAGGGAGGGAGAAGGAGCGAGAGGGAGAGCAGCCCAGAGTGGAAGGAAACTGCTCCTCAGAGGTGCTGGCTAAGGAGGGAGAGGGCTGGCACGTGCCCTGCCGAGGAGCTGGTTGAAGCACAGCTGGTGGGTGCCGCCATTCTGCAAACCCAAGAGCCAGGTAGGTGAACTCTAGCTCTACCCCTTTGCTATCTCTGTAGCCTCATGTAACCTCAGAGAAGTGTTCCTCAACAGGGCTCTGCCTAACTGTCCCTTCCTCGTCGAGTTCTAGTGAGCTCTGCTAGACTGTATATAAAGTGCTCAGAAGAGGGTCCGAGATGCACAGGATGAGCACTGAACAAAGGCTAACCACCACCACCACCACCACCACCATCACCACCACCACCACCACCACCACCACCACCATCATCACTTAGCAGTTAGTACTGTTTTTATGACCTCTCAAGTCTCTGACCTCCAGGCCCTGCTTTGGATATCCTGGATGAGAAAGTCTGCAGGTAGAAGCTTCTAGGCCATCTTTGTGTGTAGCAAGGAAAAGAACTGGATCAAACCTGCATGGACTGTCTACATCCATGCCACTATCATCTTTTCCAACCACATAAGTGAATCATATAGAGATTTAACATTAAAACTAGAACATTAGAGTTTAAATTAAAGCCAGATGTGGTGGTGCATGTTGGCATAATATGCCAAACAGGCAGAGGCAAGAGGATCTTGAGTTCAAGGCCAGCCTGGGCTACACTTTGGAGGTGAGGAAATGGCTCAACAGTTAAGAGTGTGTACTGCTCTTGTGGAGAACCTGGATTTGGTTCCTAGCACCCATGCTGGGCAGCTTGCAAACACCTGCGACTCCAGCTCCAGAGAACATGATGCCTGCGGCCTTTGAACTCACATATGCAAAACAACACACAGATGTACATATACCCATAGCTTAAAAAATAGAAATCATACAGGTGGTAGTGGCACACGCCTTTAATCTCAGCACTCCAGAGGCAGAGGCAGGCGGATCTCTGTGAGTTCAAGGCCAGCCTGGTCTACAAAGAGAGTTCCAGGACAGCCAGAGCTGTTACACAGAGAAACCTTGTCCTGAAAATTGTAAAAACAAATAAGCAATTTGACACTGCGTATACCTATTATGGAATGCTTGGGCCAAGTCTCTAAATGAAGGCTATGATGCTTTATGTATTTAGGAGTGAGGCTTTGGAGAAATATTTAGGTTTAGATTAGGCCATGAGGTTGGGACATCCGACCATTAATACCATTAATATTCTTTTTTTTTTTGGTTTTTCGAAACAGGGTTTCTCTGTGTAGCTTTGCGCCTTTCCTGGAACTCGCTTTGGAGACCAGGCTGGCCTCGAACTCACAGAGATCCGCCTGCCTCTGCCTCCCGAGTGCTGGGATTAAAGGCGTGCGCCACCACCGCCCGGCCCATTAATATTCTTAGAAAAAGAAGAAACCAAGCTGACCTAAGTCTCTCTCCCTCCCCTCCCCCTCCAATCCCTCTCCACAGAGAGAAGGCCTTATCATTGGACTTCCCAGCCTTCTTGAGAAATAAATGTCTGTCGTTCACACCAGCTAGTCTAGGGCACTTTGTTACAGAGCACAAGCTGACTAAGACAGCACTTACACTCACTGGGGTCACCAGTGAGTTACATGCAGGTTACCATGGTCCGGTTGCACTCAGGGAAGGGCTTCGTTTGCATGTTCAGTGTTATGCCCAGATCACGTCCCCAAAGAAGCCACCAGAGACTTTAGGTACAGAATGTAAAAGCAAGGTTTATTCTTTACAAGCCACGTGGTCAGGGAAGCTCGTCCCAAACACTCACTCTTAGCAGTGAGGCCGGGAGGAGCTTGTCCTTTCTTGGGGAAGTTAGTTTTTATAGGCAAAACCCATCAAATTTCTTAGAGGGGAGGGGGTTAGTACGGATCCATCCTTGATTGGTCCAGTTTTCCCGGGCCTTGACTTGGTCGTATTTTAGCTTATCTGTTTGCCCTTTCAGGAGTTTTACAACCCATCTCCGGGTCCGTGAAGTTTGGGATGTTTTATGACCACTTAGCCTCTGCTAGATGGTTGAATATCCTGACTCTGTGTTTTCTTAAGTTTCTGTAGCTGATAAAGCCACCTGGGAAGAAGGGGTCTAAGTTCTTATCTGCACTTAGGAATACAATTATCACTTTTGGGGCAGCCCAGCACAAGTCCCAGGCTTTGTCCTTGAGCCACCATGGGGGCTGGCTGGCCAAGCACGTACTGACTGTGGGGGCTGGCTCAGTGGTCCAGGCTCTGTCCTTGAGCTGCCATGGGGGCTAGCTGGCCTAGCACGTACTGACTGTGGGGACTGGCTCAGTGGTAAGTTGGTGAGGGGCCCATACAGTAAACATCTGGCTGAACTTTACGTGCAGAAAGGGAGCTACTGCGAGGACTATCTATGTCTTTTGTTCACGGCCCTCCCAGAAACTGCTTGCTCAGTCTCAGGAAACTGAAAT
This sequence comes from Peromyscus melanophrys, assembly GCA_902168415.1. Taxonomy (NCBI): domain Eukaryota; kingdom Metazoa; phylum Chordata; class Mammalia; order Rodentia; family Cricetidae; genus Peromyscus; species Peromyscus melanophrys. The sequence goes on from CABHPR010145321.1 coordinate 22,591, forward strand.
TGAGGCCTGATCTCTGAGAGAAGACTGAGCAGCCTGTTATGGCATCTGCTTGGTCCTTTCATTCAGTTCTTCAGGTGACACATAGTTCCTTCATACCAATTCTCACCAGAGCCTCACTGGGTCTCTACCGAGTTGTCTGGAGACTCAGCCCCATTTTCCATATATCAGGTAGAATTTCCAGATGGGGAAAGGATAGTAGCTCCAACACTAATTTCATGCAGAAAAAAAATAAGTTGATATTATATATAACAGCAAGATTTGGTATAGAACATAAAAGCATGACAGAAATGTCAAAATTGGTGAAATCAGCTAGTTAAATTTTGGTTCATAAACCTGGGAATGTATATTTGGGCCATGTAAAAACTGCACATTTTGTGTGGGGACAGACTACTATTAGAACAGATTTTATTTTTTAAGTGTGTCTTCAAAGACGTGGCTTAGACTAGGGGGGTGTTGGGCAGGCCTCTCCTGTTTGGTTTGCTCCCTTCCGTCTGAGACAGACATTCCATGGAGACGTTAGACATGGATTTGTGAGTGAGTGATAAAGGGACATTTGACTGCTGGACTAATAAGGTTTAGGACTAAATAAGGAAATGAAATCAGAATGCTGACTGTGGAAACAGGTGCCTGGTGCTGTCCACACTGAGGTCTGTTGTTTAGCTAATAAGCACTCCTGAGAAACTGTAATGCTGTGTTAACAAAATCTCCATGCTTCTATGTGGGTATAGTTTATACATCTTGTGCTTATTTTAATACTGGGAAAATAGTTTGTGTCCAACCTCACCAAAGAAGATTACTTTGGGGGAAACCGAGGCAGATTAACCATTGGCTGTCATTAAAAATGATTATCCTGCATTCCTTGTGCATAGCAATGGAATTCTATGTGACATTTACATAGGTACATGCAAGGTGCACTGTTAGAATCCAGCCTCTGATTTTCCATATGCTGTCATGCTCTTCTCAACCCTTAGGTCAATCCTCTACGTTCAGGTCGGTATGTTTTAAGCTTCCACAACAAGAGAGCTCACAATGCTTATCATTGGGTCTGGCCTATTTCACTTAACATAATGTCCTTCCACCCATTTTACAGCACACGACACATTGTCATCCTTCGTAGTGACTGGGTAACACTCCGTAGTATGCGTATATCACCGCTGGCTTCACCATCCACCTGTTTGTGGGCACCGAGGCCGATTCCGTATCACAGCCACTGAGAATAGTGTTGCAGTTAACAAGGCCATGGAAGTGCCGCTTCTACGCTGACGTCATTTCCTTTGGCAATCTGTCTAGGACCGGGACTTAGGGGTCAAATGACAGTTCTGTCGTTAGCTTTCAAGACCGGTCCCCTTACTGCTCTTCCTAATGCTGCACGGACAGGCCCACCAGCAGCATGTGGAAGTTCCTTGTGTTTCCTCATCTTGGCCAGCATTCTTTCAAAGACAGCCGTCATAATCGGGATGTGTTTGTACCTGACTGTCATTCTGATTTAGATCTCCCCGATGTCTAAGGATACTGAGCCTTCCCCACAAATTCGCTCCACGTTTTTTAAAATAAGAGGCACCCATCCGTATCTGTTGCCGATTTCTAAATTGGATTACATGATTTCCTGTTAATTTTTTGAGTTCTTTAATATTTTCTAGATGTTAGCCCTGCCTCAGAGGAAGAGTTGTCAAATATTTTCTTCCATTCTGCAGGTTTTCTCTTCACTCAGCTGATACATTCATTTCAAAGTGTGGTTGCTTTTAGTTTGATATGACTCTATTTGTCACCTTTTCACTTTTTTCCCCTGTACTTTTCTGGCCCTATCCAGAAAATCCCTGTCGGTGCTGTTGGTTAGGTGGCGGATGTTGTGGTCTCGGAAGAATCATGAGCTGTGGTTACCTTTCTAGAGCTTTATTGGGAGAGAGAGGGAGAG
>CABHPR010145321.1:34155-39155 GCA_902168415.1 Peromyscus melanophrys
TGTGTGTGTGTGTGATTTTTTTTCCTCATAAACTTGACTGCTAGTTTTCTCTGCTTGGATCCTCAGCAGCAAACACTCTCTAGTTTATTATTTTCTTCAATAACATGTGTCTTGTGTTCCAGATGAGGACATGCAGAGTGCTGGGAGGTCATGGCTTCCAATTATCTGCTAGGGTTTTGTTTGGTTTTGTTTTCTAGCTGCTGTGTCATGAGCTTGGCTCACATTGAGCCTGACTTCAATAAAACCCCTGGATCTTTCCACAGGACTCCTGCCAAGCCACAACTCCTCCTTCAATATTTGTGGGACTGATAGTTTCAAAAATAACACTCACATTTTCTTATGTTATAAAAGCAATGTACAATAACTGTAGGATTTCAAAGATGCAGTCAAGTAAACATATCCTTTTACTTTAAAAATATTTTCATTAATCTTTGAAAATTTCATACAATGTATTTTGATATTCACCTCCTCCCCAAATCCCTCCCAGACCCACCCCCACCTTCCTATCTACCCAACTTCATGTTCTTTCTCTCTCTTTAAAAAAAAAAAAACAAACCAAAAACCCACCAAGTCCAATTTGTATTGGCCAACTATTCTTGGGTGTGGGGCCCACCCCAGGAGTGACAGAATTCAAGATTGACTTTCCAGCTTGGTTTTCCACAGACATTGTAGGCATTGCAAGGGCAAGCAAGGCTCAAATTCCAACAGAGCCCAGGCCAGTGTGACAAAAGATTAACGTGAAGGTAGGGAGGGGGTGGGAACAGCAGGGCAGGAGATCTGTTCATCATCTAAGGATGCCCAGTAGTCTTACAGCTCCTGGTTATTTAATAACTCTAATCGAGACCTCCCCATCAAAAGGAAATGTCCTACCCATGGAAGACTTGCCACTAATTTATGGTGGCCAAAGGACTCACACTTGGAACTTGGTGGGTCCTCCTGGGGACTGTTCTTCTTGCCTTCTTCTTCTCTCTGTCTCTCAAAAAAATGTGTTCAGTGTGTCTGAATTACGTCACACCTAGTAGTGAGTTCTGATCCACCACACTAGAGTCTCTGCCTGGCTAACTTTGCCTTCTGGTCCCCTTTTGTCCCTCTTCTCCACTCAACCCCTGTCCTTCCTGTCTTGCTTAGAGCATTCTCCTTCCCAACACAGAAGAAGCTGTGCTGGCTGAGACCTCTGCCTGAACCTCACTCCTTTTCCATGTCATCCCTCCGGATCCAGCACTCACAGCAAGATCTCATCCAAAAATGCCCTCCCTCAGCCACGCTCCCTGCTCAGCTTTTGTAGTCAGAATGACTCATGATGAAATCCATCTTTGCACGTTACCAGTTACGTAACCCCGTGGAAAATCGCTTTGACCTCTGTGACATTTATTTTCCACAGCTATCATACGGAAAACCATAGTGCTTCCTTGGAAATAGATTAGATTAAAAAAAGATGTGAAGTATCTTAGGAATCTGAAGCTGTGTGATGATGGTGTCATCAGCCCGTGCTTATAATTGTTCCCTACAATGGGATAAGGACCTAGAAGTCAGGTAAATATGCTTGTTGAATGTGGAAAAATAAAAGAGCACAAATTTGGACAAGTGAAAAGGGATAAGTAGATAGGACAAAGGACTTGAACACTCAGAAGTGTAGAGATGCAGAGAAACCGTCCTACCTGAGACAGGAAGGGGAGTGCCACCCTGTGTAACTTGCCTTTCCCCGACTTATTCCAGAGCACCATTGGCATCAAAATGAGACTCTCCTCCGAGCGGTATTGGTTTTAGTAATTAATTATTAAAAAGCTTGTGTACTCCAATTTTTCAAAATATGTGAGAAACAGAATTCTCAACTCAGCCTTCTTAGAAATGTTCTCTCTCTTGGAAAATTCCCCTCAGGGTTTCCAGCAGCTGACCTGTCCCTGGACAATTAGAATACAAGCATCCAGGGCCAGCCTTTGGGAAGGTGCTTACCTGGCCCTTTCCCCACGAAGTTCTGCCAAGCTCTCCTGCCAGCGAATGCCACAGGGTCCTCGAGGGTGCTGTGTGGAACCAGTGTATATCTTTGAACAAATGGACTAAAACATGTCCATGGACAGAATTGAAAATGTCTCTTACTAGGCTGGTGAGATGGCTCAGTGGGTAGAGCACTTGCCTTGCAAGCTTGGTGGCTCCTGGTTAATATCTGGAACTCACAGGAAAATACAAGAAGAAAACTGGGTCCCAAGAGGTAGCTCAGTTGATAAAGGTACCGGTCACCAAGCCTGTGACCCGAGTTTGAACCCAGGACCAACATGGTGGAAGGACAGAATCAGCTCCCACAAGTTGTCCTCTGACCTTTACACACACGCCATGGTATGCATGCCTCCCCTGATCCTGACCAATTAAAATAATAAATGTAATTAAAAATTTCAATGTTAGCCAGGTGGTGGTGGTGCACGCCTTTAGTCACAGCACTCAGATGGCAGAGGCAGGTGGATCTCTATGAGTTTGAGGCCAGCCTGGTCTACAGAGTGAGTTCCAGGACAGCCAGGGCCACAATGAAACCATCTTGAAAAACCAAAAAAAAAAAAAAAAGAAAGAAAGAAAGAAAAAAAATGTTGTCCTCTGCCCTCCACACATGCACCATAACAAACATTCTCCAACACACAGTAATAGTATTTAGTAGTAGTAGTAGTAGTAATAGTCAGACATTTTTAAAATTAAAAAAAAATCCATTTTCATTCCTTTGTCACTCTGTGCACCTTCCTAGATGTAAGAAAAGTTGGTTTGATCTTTTTAAAACGTGCGGACATCACCTGTGTTCAGGCAATAACTTCTCTCTGTACCTCTAGTGATGGTGACATTGATTTTGGTGGTAAAGGACACTTGACTGAAATTGACTTGACCAAGAAGGACATCCTTTGTCTCACACAGATGCTGGCTAGACACAGATGGTCCACCAGCTTGCTGATGGTTGGGTTCTGAGGAAGGAACTCTGTTGCTGAGGTCTTGGTCATATGATAGCTGCCATCACATCCCATTCACAGGAAGTAAAAGGCTTTCCAAGTCTGTCTGTCTGTCGTTCTTTCTTTTTATACTTAGGGAATAACAACTTCCCTAGGAGGGTGAGCATCCAGCCGATGTCCCCTCACACTCCTCCAGAGTGCACACTTGAACCGGAGCTGAAGGCGGTAGAGGGATTGATTACTAGGTTTTGTTCACACCAATTATGATTCGGCTTCCAAAGAAAGAAGGGAAAGTCACCCTTTCTTGTGCACCCTGCATCTGAACATGGGAGGCCAGATTCCGGGGAAAGGGATGGTTGTTGAGCCCATCTATAATCATAGTTACTATCAATCCTGGCTGTGGCTGTGCACCAACCAGTGTCCTGGCCTTTCTGAGAGTTAAACACCCATCTCTGTCCCATAAGCACTTGTTATTCCTCCAAATGGGAACATACACTCTTAGGGGGAGCAGGAAGTCTCATAAGAGTCAGGAAGTAAATAAAACTCACAGGGCTTAGGAAGTAAACAAAAGCCACAAAGCTCAGAAACACTTGGAATCTCCCCAAATTCTCAAGGACCTTCCCTAAGGTTGGATAATCAGTAACAAATGTGGGAGAAAGGAAACTCTCAGATAGGTCCAACTTCCTTCAGGTGTGAAGAGAACTCCAGGGATGACTAAATGTGCATGCTGTTAGTCATTACCCCTGTCGGGGCAGAGTTTTTGGTATATCAATGCCATTGAGTCACCCATGCTTCTGTAAGGAATACCTCATCTATATTCCTATAAGTAACTCCAATAACTCACTGGCTAACTAAGCTAGGAGGGGTTAGGTGGAGAAGTGGGGCAGTAAATATGATGAAAATACAAAAGAATTAATAAAATGTTGTATACATTTAAAAACTAAGAGCACAGTGTTGGTTCTTTTGCATCCCTTACTCAAATGCCACCAACTTTTTCACAGACGACCTTCTTTGTTATAGAACTGAATTTAGGATAGAGCAGTGCTCTTACTTAGTATGTGCAGCATTTTGTATTCCGATACTTTCATTATATTCCAGAGAGATGATAGCTGAGGGAGTGAGTGAAGGCACATGCTGCTAAGCCTCTTGACCTGAGTTTGATCCCTGGGACCCACATGATGGAAAGAAAAAAAAAGACTCTCACAAATTTTCCTCCGGTCTTCACATGTAACCTGTGACATGTGTATTAATACACACACACACACACACACACACACACACACACACGCAGACAAGTTAAAACATGAAATAAATGTAATAAAAAATTAGCAAAAAGATCTTTTGTTACTTTAAATGACAAAATATGGGATTAAGAGAACTCAATGTATATACAGTTTCTGGGAGGAGTAATCCTCCCTAATGAGCTGCCGTTAACCAGGCTTCTACTATGTGATCCAGATTACATTACTAGTAATTCATGTGTATTATCCCATTTGGCCCTGGCCCTTAAGAAAACTCGGTGAGATAGTTCCTAGCCCCATTATATGCATAGGAAATGAAGGCAGAGGATGCTTCGTCACTTAGCTGGTAGGAGCCATAATCAAAGCCAGACGGAGGCTCATATATTGTATTATGCGATACCATTACTGTGATAAAATATTGACATAAACAAGAAGGAAGGAAGAGTTCATTTCAGGCTACAGTTACAGGAGAATACTGTCCATCGTGGTAGAGAAAGAATGAGGGCCTGAGCAAGAGACTGGCCACGTTGCATTAATATTCAGGAGTAGAGAGAAATGGATTGTGGGGGCCCACAGAAGCTCCCTAGTAAGTCCTTACTCAAGGTCAGAGAACCTGAGCTTGTTTTACCCAACAGGGCTGCATAATGGCCATGGGCATGGTTACCAGGTGATTTGAAGGGTCTACATTTGGCTGTATGTTGTGCTTTGATCTTGAAAGGGAGAGGTCATTTTCCTCTCTTCTTGGTAGTGTATAAAAAGCCCAACTCTGGGTGACTGGGTATTGACCCAGGGCCCTCCCTAAGCTATCCCGTGTCTCTGTCTTTCTTGTCAT
>CABHPR010145321.1:44155-46404 GCA_902168415.1 Peromyscus melanophrys
CCGGGCGGTGGTGGCACACGCCTTTAATCCCAGCACTTGGGAGGCAGAGGCAGGCGGATCTCTGTGAGTTCGAGGCCAGCCTGGGCTACTGAGTGAGTTCCAGGAAAAAGGTGCAGAGCTACACAGAGAAACCCTGTCTTGAAAAACAAAAAAAAAAAAAAAAAAAAAAAAGAAAAGAAAAGAACCCTGCCCATAACAATGACTCACAGGAATCCGTGGTTAGTCAATCCTGTCACCCAGCCTCACCACGGGACTTGTAGCTCTCAGATCACACCTGGAATCTTCCACTGGTGTCTGCACATTCATACTCTCAACCCCCAAGTGCATTAGGTTCTCATTCGCAGACATGAAGGTATACAGTAACATGGTCTGGAGAGATGACCCAGAGGCTGAGAGAGCTTGCCTCCCTTGCTTTGCTAGTACTGACTACGGACAGCTCGCAGCCACCTTTAACTCCAGCTCTGGAGGATGAGACACCTCTGGCCTCTGCTGGCACCTGCTTTCATGTGCATATCCCCCACACAGACACAAACATACACATAATTAAAACTAAAAGGCAAATCTTAAAGAAGTACAATAAAAATGGGAGACATATTGGTAAAGGAAAGAGTAGTTAAAAACCAAACACAGCTCACATATCTCTTTGGGTTTTGTGAGTTTTCCCCTTGGGCAAACCAGGAATGTCACACACTTCAGCTTCAGAGATAACTGTTGAGCTGCCGTTCCTTATGCATCTTGTCTCACGAAGGAGGCACAGATCAATTGGAGGGCTGATCGCTGGTTCTGGCTTTGCCATTCTCCTGGCATGTTAACTGTACAACTTGACATGCTCTGGAGTCCACTCTGGAGCCAAGTCAGATCTACTGTGAGCACCAGTGGCTTTTATCCCGGTGTGGTGAGCACAGGGACACTGTGGAGGCTGCTGTGACTATTTTGGGCATGGCACGAGGCAGCAGATGGAAAAACAGAAATCAGAGACAGCCAGTGTTCCTCTGCTGTCTGAACAATGATGTGGGTGACCTGGGCCACCAGGAAGAGTGAGACTCCTATGCAGGGAAAGCGTGGTACTGCTGATTCAGGAGGGGAAGGAGAAAGGGAGAAGGAGGAAGACGACAGGAAGAAGTAGAGGAGGAAAGAAGAAGAGGAAGATGAGGGAAGGAGAAGGAAATAGGAAGAAGAGGAGAAGGAGAGGGAGAAGAAAGAGGAGGAGGAAGAAGAAGGGACGGGGGAGGTTATAGGATGTGGAAAAGTCATGTAAGAGTAGAAAATGCTCTGGCAGGTAGAATTTACAGACAGAAACCCCAATGGCTGTGGCTTTTACTTATTTATTTATTTTTATTTTATGTGCATTGGTGTTTTGCCTACATGTATGTCTGTATCCTCTGGAATTGGAGTTACAGACAGTTGTGAGCTATTATGTGGGTGCTGGGAATTGAACCTGGGTCCTTCTGAGGAGCAGCCAGTGCTCTTAACCCCTGAGCCATCTCTCCAGCCCTGGATGCAGCTTTTTATGAAGGCAAAAATAACTTCAGTTGCCCACCTGCCTTCCTGCCATGTAGATAAGATGTGTTAACAAAGAACGAGTCCTGTGTTCTCCAGTGTCCACTCTGGAGCAGGGCAGTGCCCGCAGTCTCAACTCTCCACCACATCTCTTAAGATGAGTCCAAGGCCTTGAGAAGTCCTTCCTGAGGTCCTCCTGCCGTGATGCCTGGCTGCCTCCTTCTGATGTTTCCCCTGACGAGAGACAACGGGCAGCAGATCCAACTTGGTCCAGGTTCTAGTTTCATCTCTGTTGCTGGGATAAAATCCTCAGACCAAAAGCAAAAGGAAAGGGTTCGTTGCAGCTTACAGGTTACAGTGTGTCCCCAAGAGACATCAGAGCAGGAACCTGAGGCAGAAACCGTAGAGGAATGCTATGTGTTGTCTGACTCAGAGGTCATCTTAGATTCAGCTAGCTTTTTTATGAAGTTGAAGATCACCTGCCCAGGGACTGCACCACCCAGTATAGCCTAGAACCTCCTGTATCAATTAACAATTAAGACAGTCCCCACAGACATGGCCAGTCTGATCTATACAGTCCTTCAATTGAGACGCTCTTCTCAGTTGACTCTAGGCTGTGTCAAACCGACAGTTAAAGCCAATCAGGGCAATCGCTTCTGTCTTTGATTGGTGGATACACACTAGAAATTTCTTGAGCAACACACTTGTCCTTCTGATCTATTTATTTATTTATTTTACAGGGAGTATGT
>CABHPR010145322.1:0-11286 GCA_902168415.1 Peromyscus melanophrys
GGGGGGGGGGACTCTTGTTTCTGTCAGCTTGACACAAAGCTCGACATATCTGGGAAGAGGGAATCTTAATTATGAAACTGCTTTCATAAAACAGGCCCGCAGGCCAGTCTACGGGGCAATTAAAAAATTAAATTTATATGTTATTAATGATTGATAGGGGAGGGTCCACCTCACTGGGTGTAGTGACACCCCTGGAGAGCTGGTCCTGGATGGTATAAGAAAGCAGGCTGTGCAGGCATAAGAAAGCACACTGAGCAAGTGAGTGAGAGCTATCCCATAAGCTCTGGCCCCCTCCATAGCTTCTGCTTTAGTCTCTGCTTCCAGGCTCCTGCCCTGAATTCCTCTAGTGATGGAGCATGGAGAGTTACAAGATGCAAATTTCTTCCATGTCTGTTTTTCCCCCTAGCTTCTTGGTGTCTTAGAGGATCTACTGGTGAGATGGTGATAATTTGAGGACACGTGTAATTAAGCTGCTGGTATCTTTTGGAGTGTGTAAAGAGATCCGGCCATTCATAAAGTAGACCTAAAGGGTACAGAAGTAAGAAAAGCAAGCCAGCAACAACTTCACTGGGATAAAAAGACTCGCTACTCTAAGAATGTTACTGTTTCATTAAGTCAGTGGGGTCATGCCATTCATTCTTTTTAAAACGCATGATTTGCTCTGGGGAATCTTCAGAGAGACAATACATAGGGACAGTGTCACAACTGTCAAACTGCCACCTTTGGTTTCATCAATGGTGACAGAAAAAAACTACAGATTCAAACTGGGATTTCTATGTAGCAAGGCTGGGAAGAAAATCTATGTAAATCATGGGTGGAGAAACTGTATCTGATTTTCTTCAGGTAAACTTGATTTTTAATTTCTGAGTTAGAGCCAATCTTTAGGTATTGCCTTTTTCTCTTTCAGAGTTTGAGTTGGACTTAGATATTCAGAAACGCAGTTAAAATTTAAAATTCCTTAATGTTGATATGAAATGAATATCTTTATGGAAAAAATTGTCTTACATAGTGATCATTTTGTTTGAGTTAAGGTGCCTTGGTTTTATAAAATAATCACAGTAGTGGTGAAGCTAGCTAACACTTGCATGTTAATTTCTCCTGTGGGTTCTTTCTGATGGTTCATATAACCCTGGTATTACTAAACATGAAATTCCAGGGCAGTTTTAGTCTATAAGTAACTTAGCTTTCTACTAAAACTGTTCGTTTCATCTATTTTTTTTTGATGTTTAACTAGTTGTGACTATTTTTAGATAGAGCTCCAAAGTGTATGGGAAATGAACACTTTTGGAAATTATATTCCTTCCTCATGAACCGTAAAGGTCATACCATTAAAAGTTTTATTACAGCTTAGCATTGTGGCTTGGAAGATTTAGGATTTTCAAAGGTCTTTCACCCCTTCTGTATCCAATGATTTGTTACGAGCTCATTTCTCATTCCCTTCGGTCCATCAGCCTGGGTTCAAATGTCAGCTCTCTCATTTGTTAGCTGCAAAGTTGATTTGTGGTGAGTGATTGAGCTTTCTGAACTCAGTGTTCTTGCACGTGAAATGGGAATGATCCCATCCACCGCAGATGATTGTGGTAAAGCAGTCAGAACTATATTTTCCTCTTGGAAGGTGTCCTGTGAGCATTTTAAAAATAAGTAGTAGCTCTGAGGCTCATTGTGTAGTATTGCTAGAGGGTGATTGCTAAGAGCCCGAAGGTGATACTTGCAATGCTTGAGCATACAGATTTTCGAAGGTCCTATCAGTCACTTAGTTTCTATATGAGCTTTTGGCAGATTGTTTAACCCAAGACCCTCCTCCATCATTGTAAAATGAAGAGAGTCATAGTGTCTGCTTCATGTGGCTGTGTGAGGACTAAATGAGCATGAGATGCTGCCTGTATAGACTTGTGCCAAGTTGCAATTCCCACTCTCGTATCATGCAGATGAGATTAGTGTCGCCTCTGAGTTGTGACTTTGACTGTTTTCAGGAGTTTCCTCCTGAGAAAACTTCTGCTGGTGAGAAGGGAAAAAATTAATCAAATGTCCTAGTTCCTTTAAAGCTTGATCGGCTGCCCGAAGAGATGTCTCTGTGTTTAAGAGCACTGGATGCCCTTGTATAGGATCTGGGTTTGGTTCCCAGCACACAGAGCAGTTTTGGAGGGCCAGTTCTAGAGGACCTTACACTCTCTTCTGGCCTCTTCAGGCCCTAGGCATACATGTAGACTATATAACATATATGCGGACAACCACTCTTTAAATTCTGCTCTGGTATGCTGACTTTAGAGAGCACCTCATCTCTAGCAACTGTGCACAGGCTCCCAGATTATTCAGTGTTCCAGACATTTTTAATGGATCCTTCCTGATATGGTGGCTGGGTACACAGGGGAAGGAAGAGGGTCTTAAGCAGTCTCTGGGTGGGACAGAAGAGTCTGGACGTATAATCATGGCTCCTGCTGGCTCCATTTGTTCTCCCAGGTACTCTTGGCCTACTGTTCTTCTTGGCTGAGTTTCTAGCTGGTGTCACATGGAAACTGGTGTGTTTGGGACTGATGGGTCCTGACAGTCTCCCTGACTCTTTCTGCACCTAATGGTGTAGTCACTCTGAGTGTGTCCCAGGCATGCTGAATCCATTTCAGAAAGAGATGCTGGACTGACTCTCGTACCTACCCTCTGCCACAAGACTTTCTCATTCTTCACTAGGCTGATATAGTGGCTCTTGGCTTAACTATTTCCCCATTTGCCCACAATCCCCCTGATTCCTAGCTCTACCATAGTGATCACCATAAGGGATAAAGAGCTGATCAGAGGAACAAAATTGTGAGGTTCTCCTCTGCCTACTGTCTTCAGATATCATTGATAGGGTGCTGTGGGATGGTCTGTATGTCAAACATGTTGCTTATTGGTCAATGAATAAAACACTGATTGGCCAGTGGTCAGGCAGGAAGAAGTATAGGCAGGACAAGGAGGAGAGAATTCTGGGAAGTGGAAGGCTGAGGAGACACTGCCAGCCGCCACCATGACAAACAGCATGTGAAGATGCCGGTAAGCCACGAGCCATGTGGCAAGGTATAGACTTATAGAAATGGATTAATTTAAGATATAAGGACAGTTAGCAAGAAGCCTGCCACGGCCATACAGTTTGTAAGCAATATAAGTCTCTGTGTTTACTTGATTGGGTCTGAGCAGCTGTGGGACTGGCGGGTGACAGAGATTTGTCCTGACCGTGGGCCAGGCAGGAAAACTCTAGCTACAATAGGGTTTACCCCAAGATGGCATAAGAACACGGGCAGCAATTTATTATCCCTTTAGCTCCTCTCTCTGTGTTAAGACACATATCCCACTGCCCTGCTCATTTTCCTCCCTACCACCTCATAATTCTTGGATTGGATGAAACAATAGTTTCCTCCTAGAAATGTCCTCATTCTGTGACACATCTCTCCTGATCAAGGGAGAACTCTTGGAACCAAGTTCTTATGTGTGAAAGGTAGCCAGTGAATGTAAATACTCTTCCTTAAGACACTGCATTAGTAAGACTTGCATAGGCTCTGTTCTGAGCATCAGATTCTGCACATTAACTCCATCCTCTCCCTGGACTGAGGGTGTTTTATACTCAAAAGGTAGAAATAGAGCACAATAGTATTTTCTAAAATACGAGACTGAAGTTAGCAGATAATCAATGCGAACTTTGTTACAATGGTGACTAATATGTAACTATTAGCGTGGGATAGTTTTTAGTTCTTGCTGGTTATTTTACATCGCAAAGCATATAGTTTCTGGTACAATGATGACAAAGACATACTGTAACTTTTGGAGCATTGTACATTTGGTATTGTAAATGCACATAAGCTCTACCTTCTGTGTTCTCGCTCCTCTCTCTCTACCCCCATCTCTCTAGCCACACAGGCTTTTTGTTCTTGGAAAAGAAACTGATTTCTTTTTCCTGTTCAGAGGTTTGAGTCATTTTCTTCTGTCTTGAAACCCCACTCTTTATATCTCCTCAGTCTGCCTCTTATCTTTAGGACTCCAGTTACTTTCCACATTGCTTCATATTCTTTGTTTCCTTTTCTGCACAAGTCACTGGAAAGTGTCTACACACCCACTACACATCTTCTTTGACAGAATATAAGCTTCAAGAGGACAGGATTATGCCTGTGCTATTCTCAATTATATTCTCTGAGCTGGCACATACAGATATCAATACATGATTGTTGAATATATGAAAAAATGATTGAAGATCTTCTTCTCTTAGATATAAAGAATTACTTTTATTAGTACCACTGGCTTACATGAATGAACGTACCTTATAGAAGTATGGGAACAGGAGTCGTAATGTTTTTCTTACATATATCATGCAATGGTGAGAATGGATCATTCCTAATTATTTTGTTCTATTATGGTGGTGGTGGTGGTAGAAAAATGGTTTAGTTGTACTTCCTAAACAGGATAAGAAATCCTTTGGGAACAGACTTCATGGTTTATATTTTGTGTCTTTTATGCTATTTAGTTGTTTGGTGGATACATGTCAGTTGTTATTGATGAGGGTAGAAAGTGGGTGAGAGAAAATTGTAGGTCATTAGTTTCCAAAGGAGACAGAACTGGGAAGGTCGTTTGGTTGATAGAAGAAGGACACATATTTGATTTCTGGAAGGGTGAAGTCATGAGTTGAGGTGCTTCTGTCAGCTATGAGATACGTGGAATTTTCATTTGCATAAGAGATCTTGGGGTCAACACATAAGGGAAAAGTTCTAATTTCAGGATTAGAATCTCCATGGAGAACGATCAGAGGTAGCAATTCAGTAAGAGGATTGTTCCAAAAACTACTGCTGTGCAACAAATTACCAGACAGGTTAGTAGCAGAGGCCAATCATTTTGTTAGATTCACACAGGAGGATATGGGTCAAGAAGTCAGTGAGCACTCTATAGGGAGTGGACCGTGTGTGTTCCAGCTGTGAGCCCCAGAAGGGCAGAAGAGACTTGATGCTGAGGCTGGAGTCAGAGTCAGATGGAGACTCTTATTTACACATTAGGTGACCAGATGTTACCATGCAACCTCTCTAGGAGGCTTGGCTTCATCTCAGCTTGGTTGACACATTGTATGTGGAGCTCACGGTTTCAAGCATTTGTGTTTCAGCAGAGAAGATGGAAGCTGCATGGTCTTTCATGGCCAGCTTTTGAAACCACATGATCTTACATATTCTATCATCCTGGTTGCAAGCGTCCATGAAGCTCACCAGGATTCAAGTGGACAACCTTCCTTTTGAAGGGAAGACTGTCTACTTGTTCATAGAAGGAGCATCTAAGAAATTTGGTGGCATATTTTGAGATTCTATAAGAATAAAAGAAGCAATTCGTAGGGAAGGTTGGATCCTTGTGTTTTGGAAAGGGAGATAAGCTTTGAAAATGCTGTGAATCCAGGTTTCATTCACTGAATTTGCTCTGATAATCAATGGCTTTCTGACCAAATTAAAGTTCTTTGATTTTCTGAAGGAATTTCCTTCCTCCATTCTAATGTTTTCAGGAGCCAAAAACTGGAAAGTAGTCATTGAAGCCCTTGGCGGCCATTATAAGCCAGGTAGAGGTACTCTCAGCTATGACATCATGCCCTTTTCTCCAAATGGCTTTTCCTCAGAGTTTTTCCAAATATAGACATTTTATGACCAGTTTGGATGACCTCTTTTACTCATGGCCTTTTAAATTTCTCATCTCTACCTTGTCCTAAATCTAGCCAGCATTTCATTGAGCCCATTGCTTTTGGCTCTTAGAGAACCAAGGGCTGTGCTGAGTTTACAGTACTTTTCTAACCAGCCACCAGGAAGCAGATTGAAATCCCCATTCTCATTTATACTGCTGTTAATTTCAGTGTGTTTATAAGAAGTAGAAGGAGCTAATTGTACCATATAGTCCCATTTTCTCAACAATACATTTTATTAACACAGCTGATAGAAAATGAAATTAATCTTCATTAAAAAGACTGCTAATAGAAAACTGAGAGTATTAAGCATCCAGGAGTAAAGTGAAGACAGGCAATCATAACATTGCTATTTTGGGAGTTTTATATTAAACTCCTATACAATAATCTATCTTGAAGTATAATCATAAATTTTGCCTAGAGTTTAGAAGTGTGGCATCTGTATTGGGGCACATTTACAGGAAATGTAATTTCAGATGGAATTTGCTGAAGACTATATATCAGTTTACCATCAGGACAAACAGTACAATAAACCCTGGACTCTTCCCATTAATCACTGTAGATGTGGCATCTCCAACAGAACAGAGCTCTGACTGTTATAAACAGTGTATCGGGAATTTTTATTTGAGATATAAAAAACAATGGTAGGAGTTGAGACAGCAGATACAGTGCCTTAGGTCCTTCTATTTCCTTTTAGTTTCAGAAACAATAGACATACCAAATTAGATGGGGAAAGACCATGAGGCCTCAACCCTATACAAAGAAATATAAGCAATTGAAGAATTCTGATAGTGGAAGCTGTGTGGCCTTTCATGGCTAGCTTTTGAAAACACATGGTATTACATCTTCTATCATCCTGGTTGCAAGCAGACAAACTTCCTCTTGATGGGAAGACTCTCTACTTGTTCATAGAGGGAATATCTAAGACATTTGGCTATAGGCTTCCCCAGGGAAGAACACACCAATTGGCAATCTAATATTAAATTATCAGCCCTGAAAACATACATACACATAACATTATACAGACTGAGAAGGTTATATTTAGGAATATATATGTGTGTGTGTGTATGTATGTATATATATATGTATGTATATATATATATATATATATATATCAACAAATAATGAAAAAAGAGGTCATGAATTTGAAAGGGAGAAAGGCAGGGTATATGGAAAGGTTGGGAGGGAGGAAGGGGAAGGGGGAAATGATGTAATTATGTTATAATCTCAAAAATAAATAATAAAAATACTTATGCACAGAAGACTCCTGTAGATCATTATTGTCAACCTGGCTAGACTTAGAAGCACCTAGGTGATATACCTCTCTGGGCCTGTCTGTGAGGATGTTTCCAGAGAGGCTGAACTGAGGAAAGAAGACAAGCATGTGTCACATGAGCTCCCAGGCTGAATAAAAGTGGGGAAGAGATCAGAAAAGCCTGATGAGTAGCAGCGTTCACCAGTTGATTTCTGTGTCCTGATTCACCTGGCTGTGAGCGAGTCCCTGCCCATGCAGCTGTAGGCCACTGCTGCCACCACATGTCTTCTTGGCTGTGACGGACTCTATTCCCCGTACCACTCCCCCTAAATGAACCTTTCCTCCTTCAGGTGACTTTATCTGTAGGGTCTTTTGTCACAGCAAGGAGAAAAAAAACTTAGCAAGTTTGAGGGAGAAGAGCTGAGACAAATACCCCCAGCTCACTGTAGAAATGGCTTAAACTTAGAAGGAATAAGCTTCCCAATTATTGTGTTACTAACTTTACTTTGCTGTTGTTTTGTTTAGACTTATCTTTATTATTTTTTTTCAGTTGATGGGAATGTGACTTAGGCCACTAGTTAAGGCTAAAATGGAAATGTATGAAAGAAACTCATCTGTTGGGAAGAACAGGAAACCTTTGTTGGTGTAATGACAGTGGAGCAGAAATGTGATGGGAAATACCGGGCTGGGGGTCTAATTTGCTTTTGAATCTTGTTTCTAGAACTTTCTCTTTTGTGTTCTTGAACAAGACACTTAACTTCAATAACCTGTGATCAGTAAAATTAGGAATGATAATCACTAGCTGGTAAGAGTGATTTAGGGATTAAAATATAATAATTATAAAATTCCTAGCAAAGGATTTTCTAATCAGAAACTCAGCAAATATAACCATCCAAGTGGATGCAGGCCATGAAGAAATAACAAGCCATTCTACAGCATTTGAGTGTGTTTAAGGAAGTCATTTGCTATTTGTTCTTATTTCTCTTGTTAGATAAAATGAAATGCTTGCCTAAATTTTGTCTGAGTACAGAGGTGAATATCTCTGTGGAATGGCTTAAAGAGTCCTGGGTTAAAAAAGTGACCATATTGTCCCTCACCAGGGCAGAAATTCTACCCTTCTGAGATTTTGAGAATTCCTCAAACTCAAAGCTATCTGTTACACTACAATTATTTCTAGCAGGGAGAGAGTTATGAAAGTGAGGCAAAGCAGGATAAGAACAATGTTTATCAACAGTGAGAACTATGAGATGGTAGCCAGGTTTGCTTGAAAAATGGTGAAATGCTTCTTAGGAGGCTTCCCAAGTTCTATCACCATAGGACCCAGGGTGAAAGGTTTCATCTCTGCCTTTATTCCTTCCTCTGTAAGATGGCTGTCTTGGGGCTTCTGTTGATGGGGTAAAACACCATGGCCAAAACCAACTTGTGTGGGGAGAAGTTTATTTCAGCTTATAGCTGAAGTCAATCATGAGTGGAAGTCAGGGCAAGGAACTTAAGGCAAGAATCCAGAGGCAGAAGCTAAAACAGAGCTCTGGAAGAATGCTGCTTACTGGCTTACTCCTATGGTTTGCTCTGCCAGATTTCCCACACAGCACAGAACCATTTGCCCAGGGATGGCACAACACATAGTGAGCCGGGGCCTACCTTGCCAAATATCGCCAACACCCCACAGGCTTGCCTACAGGTCAGACTATGGAGGCATTTTCTCAATTAAGATTCCCCCTTTCCAGATAAGCCTATGTTTGTGTCAAGTTGGCAAAAATCAGCCAGCATAATGGCTTAAGAGTTTCACAGTCTCTTTCCCTTTTGTTCTCTGGTTTTCTATGGCCATTCATATACAAGTTGAAAGAACAGATGTAGGGAGGGAAAGAATGTATCAGCAGCTTGACCCAGGGTCTCGTGGGAGCCTCTGCCTCATGGGAGTTAAGAGTCTGTCAAGAAACCTAGATATCACTTTACCAAGTCCTTACTCTAACCTCCACCAATTGATCTCTTTGTGATTCATTCCTTTAGAACTGTGTTGTCTACTGTGGTGGCCACCAGCTACATTCGATTATTCCCATTAATTAAAATTAAATAAACCAAAAAACCTAGTTCTTCACACACACACACACACACACACAC
The DNA here is from genome assembly GCA_902168415.1 of Peromyscus melanophrys. NCBI lineage: Eukaryota > Metazoa > Chordata > Mammalia > Rodentia > Cricetidae > Peromyscus > Peromyscus melanophrys. The sequence goes on from CABHPR010145322.1 coordinate 9,051, forward strand.
GCACGCACGCACGCGCGCGCGCGCACACACACACACACACACACACACACACACACACGCACACACCCACACACCTCATTTCAGGTGCCCACTTGCCACATGCGGTAGTGGTTATTCTGCATGTCAGAATTTACTTGCAAAGAGCACCCCTGTCATCATGGACATTGTGTTGCAAGCTCTGCTCTTGAAACCCTGTCTTCTGGAGTTGTCCTCAGTGACCTGGCTTCGGGGAACCTTTATATTTGCTTAAGTAAAATAATGTAGTCCTAGGAGAAAGATTGGAGTTTTAATTGCACTCGGGTTAATAAACTCATTGTTCCAATCACAATAATGGTTTCCCAACATTCCATTCTGATGATTTCTTAGTTAGGCAGTGAACATGGCTTTATTAAACATCACCCACTCACTGTGTACTAGTTACATGAGTAATGAATGTGACTCTGTTTTCAGATAAATGAATAAAATGGAGAAGGGAGGGAGAGAAATGGGGAGAGAGAGGGGAAAAAAACAGCTTGATTAGACTGCAGGGAGAAGAAGATTTCTATCTTCTATTCCTACTTGGAAAATTGCAGACAGTTTAAATGACTAGGCCTTGATGAAATTCTGTGCCATTTATATACTAATATTGACGTTTATTGCAATTTGCAGATCAGAGAGTCATTGAATTCCAAACTAAACAAAGGCTTTATAGAAACGGTGTGTCCTGTTCAACCTTCAAAAGAGAAAGCTTTTAATGCATGCCAAGCACCGTGCTGACTGCTTTGCCTGCTTTTCCTTGTGTGAGTTTCACAACACTCTCCGACAGGGTCCAGCTGTGCACCTGCTGGGGCGCAAGTGCCAGGAGATGGGTAAAGAGCTAGCTCTGAAGGCGAGCAAGCTGGGCTCATATCCCACCTCCTCTACTTACTAACTTCAGGAGGGCGGGGGTTTGCTTGATTTTGGTTAGCCTTAGTTTTCCTGCTTGTAAAAGAGAGGACACAGTAGCTGCCTTTCATGGGATCGTGGTGAGGACCAAGTCAGACAAAGCAAAGTGCTAAGGATGCTACCTGGCATACAAGGTATGGAGAAAGGGGGAGACAGCATCTCACTCCCTATAGCACTGTGCCTCCTATATACTGTCACCTCAGCAAGTGTCTGTTGAATTGATGGCTGGCTGGAAGGATGGAAGTCACGTTTTCCATTGTTAGAATAGCATACTCTGGGAGTGTAGGTGGGATGATTTTGGGGAAGCCAAAAGAGTCCTATTCAACCTCAAATATCTTCCCACTGGCTCTGGCTGCTGTATTAAAATTAAACATTACTCATTCCTTTTAGCTCAAGGTCCCTCTTAAAAGCAAGTATCATTTTAGGAAGGAATACACTAAGCTTTTGTGCATCATGGTTCTGGTCTAAGCTGCCAAACTTCCCATCAACAGCAGCAAAGTGGAACCAGCTTTGGCCTGGGATCTGGGGCTTCTAGTCTCTAGGTACAGCTGTCACATCCCATGGGCTTCAGGACCTCATTTTCCCTACTGCTCACATGGAGGATTAATTAGAGCAGGTCTCTAGTAAATGGTAGATTCTTTATTTGGTGAGTAGGGCATTAGGCAGCTAAGTTTGGTGGTAAGGCTTGGGTGTGTGTGTGCTTGATTAGTGAGCTTTGAAAAGTTACAAGGAAGGGATTTTAGCTTTGGAAGGATGAGGACCATTTATTGAGGATGGTCACAGTTTGCCTGATTAGGAGGACACAGGGAAAGGTGATGATAGTGGACAGTGATCACCATGGCAGTTTTAGGACTGCTTCACAGTATTGTTTGAAGCCAGCCTAGGTCATAAACATCATGTAGGCATTTTACTGGATAGTCACTAACACATGATCATCTGGCATGAAGCCAGTCAACTGCTCTAAACATGATACCATCCTTTTGTGGAAAGCCTTCCTGCACATTGCAGAAAATACTTCCAGGCATGACTGTCAACTCAAGTGGTGTAGCCATGAACTGCCAGTAAGTATTGGGGTGTAGTGATACTGGCTGGACCCAGAACAAGTAGCAGAGAAGCAGCTCTTTGTGACCGCAGGTATCCCAGGGAACAGACTTGGAACCAGCAATTCCTGAACATCTTCTGCATGGCAGGTACCTTGAAGGACTTCTTACACTTGTTAGCTCAAGCAGATCTAGGTAATAGACAGTGTGACTTTCTCTACATCATCATCATCATCATCATCATCATCATCATCATCATCATCATCATCATC
>CABHPR010145323.1:1999-59344 GCA_902168415.1 Peromyscus melanophrys
CCAAAGCCCAAGCCTCTGCTTCCCTCAGCTCCTGTCTTCTCCCTAGCAGAGGATCCAAAGCCCAAGCCTCTGCTTCCCTCAGCTCCTGTCTTCTCCCTAGCCACTATGGGGAAGGAGCCTCTAAGAACCTCTTTATGTGGTATCTGTGGGAATTGTGGGAGTGACAAAAAGTAGCTTCTGTGGAAGCCAAGTAAAGAACAGCTGCTGTCCTTCTAAGTCAGAGTTGCACAACCCCATAAACCTTCACTTATATCTGGAGGGCAGTTATCTTATTTCCTGTGCTTACATATACTGCTCCCTATTCCATTCTTGGTAATTTACAAAAATCTTGGCCAAGTAGAAGAACTTCAGTTAACCCACTTCAAAAAAACAGGTCCTGGTTAGGGGACACCCTACTATGACCTGTATGGATTCATCAGACCCCTGAAGACGTTTGAGGGTTGGAATCCTAAACATCTGCTGCCTTCTCTCTGAACCTAACTATCTGCTATCTGCATCTCAGCTCACTTCTGCCTGTGAGTCATCTCCACCCTTCCCCTCACCTTGCCATTCCTGCTGGCTATCTGGCTTGATACAGACTGGACTAACTGGCTGCAGCTGCTTTAAAAAAAATCCTCCTCTGGTTTAGATTTTTACTGTGCTTTTCTCATTTCATGATACTCCTTAGAGGATTTATTAAATTTTTTCTCTCCTCATATACTATATTTTTGAATAAGAGTTCCTGTTTCTATATTAAAATAACTTCAGTACAAACAATATTTTTAAGGCTAAACCTGACGGGTATAAAACCTAAGTTCTAAGCTTATAAGGACAACTAACTTAAATATTGTTAAAAAAAGCCGGGCGGTGGTGGCGCACGCCTTTAATCCCAGCACTCGGGAGGCAGAGCCAGGCGGATCTCTGTGAATTCGAGGCCAGCCTGGGCTACCAAGTGAGTTCCAGGAAAGGCGCAAAGCTACACAGAGAAACTCTGTCTCGAAAAACCAAAAAAAAAAAAAATTGTTAAAAAAATAAGTTTACTTTAATTAAAGATAATTAAAAAATAAAACTTATTGATTGATTGGCTGACCTGAACTGTAAACTGTCAAGGGTAAGTTGTACTTAAGCTATAAACTATTAGAGATAATTATTAGGATACAAATTAAAACTTGATCATCTTATGAATGATCAAATTCTCTAATGTATGCAAAATCATATTTGTATACATGCTAAGTATGCTAAATTTCATATAACCAGTTCATTACTTAGCCCCCTAGCATTTAAAATGTTTAAGCTTTAGAATAAACTGCCATAAAAATTGTCTCAGGAAAGGTTGATCCTGACCTTACTGAAGAGATTAAGATCATTATACACCTCTTATTGCCAGGGTTTTGTCCAAACTATGCTTTGAGATGATTTAGATTATATCCCCATTTACCACGCCTAAAAGATAATTTGCTTTGCTATCTAACTTCATATAAAAAATAGCTCACCTCACAGATTTCAAAATGACCTTTTACTGTACCTTTATTAAAAGAAATTCACTTTACATTGGCTATTCTCAATAATCAATCACCTATATCTCCTGATGAATTAAATACAAAAATGCTTTTAGATGTAACGTTTTTTATAAGGATATGAAGAATTAGATATAAAAAATGTTTAAGAACATTAAGAAATAGTTTAATATACATGTAGTGCAAGTCATTGGGATAGAGAAATATAAGATATGAACATCTAGATATGTTATAAATGATACATGAGTCTCAGTAAATAACCTAGAGATACTGAGAATGTATGCTTAAGTTAGATCTATGGATAAAGTTTTTATTGAGGTCTGAGATAGATATATAGGCTTTAAGAATGAATTTATGTATGCCTTAATACAAGAGTCTATGGACTTCCCCAGATGGGACACTGGGACTAATTATAGGCCGTAGATCCTCTGCTGATAAGCTATAAAAACTGTCCCAGGGAAGGTTGATCCTGACTTTACTGAAGAAACTAAGATTATTGTACAACCCCTTACAAAAACAATTCAGATTCATACAGGGCAGCACCTTAGGGAGCTGCCAGTTTGGATTCTAGGGATATGGCTTCCTGGGTTCAGAAATTAAGTATTCCAGACCAACTAAACACTTAAAATATAGGGAAAGAAAATAATTGGCTTGCTAGACATAAGCACGGATGTTTCTTATATTTCAAGAAAAGATTGGCCAAGTATAAACTTATGGCATATTCTAAATATTGGGCATATAAAGCCCCCCACCAGCCCTTGAGTCTCCCCAATATTTGTTGTTTAATGAAAATCAGGCTTATAGACTGTTACAAGACCTTAAGAAATTCAGTAAAATTTATTAAAGCCAAGGGGAATCTCACAGTCTGGCTTGTCCATCCCCAGAAACCAAAAAATAATCGTCATAGATGTGCAAGATTGCTTCTTTACCATACCTCCTAAACCTAAAGATTGTCAGCATTTCGCTTTTAACTTGCCTACTCACCCTATCATGATGGAGGCCAAAGCTGACATACAGAGCAGGAAATTCGAGTTCTGTTTATCCAGGACTCATTTACTGAGCAGAGTTCCCCATTTTATATATACAGATTGACTATCAGAACTAACTGTCAATTATAGCTTCCTCACAATCCCCCAACCTAATAATAACATATGTATATATGTATATATGTATATATACATATATCTTACAATACATTTATTATGCAGATGATATATCAAATTCTAAAACTTACGAGTCTATAGATTGGCAGATAGCTCTACAGGATATACTGGCACCTTTTCATATGTCTGTCCAACAATTACAAATTCACTTCCTATGGACGCTCACCCACTAGTCTTACATCCTTATGATTTATGGTTATGAAATGAGAAGTAATACACCATTTATTTCACTGCTTTTCAATTTTAGGAATGCCTAGAGCTCATATATAGACAACAGCCTTACATATACTTCAAGAGCTCTTAAGAATTGGTGCTTAATTTTTTCATATCTCCCACTACAGGCATTCCTTATTACCCCTAGGCCAAGACACAAAGTTACACCTAAGCTGCTACAATCTTCTCATTGGTATTTGAAAAGGTCTTGGTGTTTTCATAATGTCAGGAAGAGGATATGCTTACATGTCTTCACAGGACATTGACCCACCTTTATGAATCCTGAATTGCCTGGTCACACCATACACTAGGCCACTGCAAGACAAAGGCGTTCTAAAGCTGCCAGTCTGAATACAGGCTGTTATTTACCTCTAGATTCTTAAATATTAAGCTTTAAATATAAATAAATTGATAACAATTTCAGATCCTTTTGATGAACTGTTCATCAATGATATAAAACTTATAGAACTATGATTACAATTAATAATTCTGTTCTAAATGTTTATTAATTTTTGTAAAAAGATAAATGAGACTTGAGAGATATATAAATGACATATTTCAGATTTCACTCTCTGGCTATCCTGATGTTTTGTTGAGGCTCCAAGGATTCATAATTTTGCTCTGATAAAATTTACCACTATTATATTGCTAACATGTCCAAGATTTTGTCTATTAAGAAGGTTCTTATAAGCTCTAGCAGATCAAAATTTGCCAATGCTCACAAGCCAAGAAGGACCAGGAGGAATGCAACCTAACTACAGGTTTTATCTCCCACTAAAAAAATTTCTTTTTCTTCTCTGGGAGGAAGGAGCCTTCCCTCTCCCTGGCCTGATGTCCCCTTCTCTCATCTGCTAACCATGCATTTAATATTCCATAGGTACACCTAAGAGAAAAAAGTCTCCTCTTTAAAACTCCTCATCTTTAAAACTCCTCAGCTGCATGTTCTACCATTAATACATATATTTGTTTCCAGCCGAAATTCTAATCATTTAAAGAGTTACATGTTTTCATCCTCTGGAGCACGGACATGCTATCTAGCTGCATGTCTACATCACACCCTCCAGCCCACACGGATGTGCTGTTCAGCTCAGCCTGGCAACATGCCCTCCAGCCCATGAGACAAGAAAGTCTGCTACACGTGTCTCACAGAGCCTGAAACAGCCTATGATTCCTGGGTTTCCACTGCATTCCAGCCTTCAAGACCTGCAGCTTTGCCCTGCATCTCAGCAGGAAGCAACCATGGATGACTTCTACAGCCCCTTTGTCACGTACCTGTACCCTTCCTTCTTTCTGAACTGAACTCTCCAGCTCAGGGGCTGGACTGCCCTTAAAAAATGTTCTACTATTAAGTTGTATAAGTTATGTCCATGATCCTGAATTATATGTACTATCAGATATTCTCCTCATGTACTTATGACAAGTGTTCTGTATGTAACTCTTGCTATGTATACCCTGACACAGGTTATTACTGTTTTCTCATAGCTAGTGGTTTAATATTGCATTGTTTACAAATTTAAATTAGGTAAGCTTCAGCTGCAGCCTTGGTCCCACAGGTGCTCATGACTCAGGTAACTCTTTAACTATTCCTCCTTAGAATACAGGTTAACCAAATTAATACCACTAACCAAAGATTAATAGTTGGAGTTAATGTTCCAAACTAACCATTTCTTTTTGATAAGTCACAATCATATTATTCAGACACTTTTGACCATATTATGCCATACTAGCTAATAATAGATTTTTTTTGTTACTCCTCTGCTCCCTCTTTGAGATATACATATTCTAACTATATACAACTATACCTATTAGATGGTTAAACTAATCCTCAGCCTGCCATCTATATAGACTATTGATTATAAATATATATATATATATTCTTGGAACAATATTGATTAAATATCAATATTAATTAATCATTACTTATCATCTTTCAGTCATCTCCAAATTTAAGTTTATCTACATATTCACTGTCCTAGAGAGAATAAAAACTTTTTTTTAACTAAACGAAAAAAACAAGAACTGCTGCGGCCCGCAGCAATTCCATACAGCACTTCCAAGAGCTATCCTGGTGTGGCTGAATTTGCTGCAATGTGGGAATGAGCAGATAAGTATGCTTATATCTCAACTTGTGTAATACTGTGAGGAGGTGGTGACCATCCTGAAACCTTCAATACTTCTGCAGACAAGTCCCTCTGCAGCTTCTGCCATCTTTGGAGAACTTTAAAACAGGCTGACAAGATACTGGTGCCCTCTCAGTTTCTCAAGATACCTCTCACATCTTGATTCCTAACAGCAGGAACATCAGTGAAACAGTGCAGTTGGGACTTTCTTTGGCACAACTATCAGGATGCCTGGCAAGTTCTCCATATGAATTAACTGCTTTATTATATACTTTGAAGGCAGGGTTTCACTTATCTCTGGCTCTCCTGGAACTTATTCTGTATAATAAGCTGTCCTTGAAGTCACAGAGTTCCATCTGCTTCTGTCTCCTTTCATTGGCTTGGAAGATTGTAGTGTCGTCACTAGCCAGATTTCCAGATTTTACACAAGTCACAAAAGTCAAGGAAACAGGAATTAGCTAAACAAGAAAAGCAAGTCAATATTTTTTTTTGCAACCACCAATATTTTGTAGGGCAGGTGGCATTAGAACTTTGAAAACACCTAAAGAAATACCTGAATTTGTAAATAAAATAAATTCTGATGGTACAAGTAATGCCTAGTAGTGGTAAAATTTGTAAAATTGTCAATATATGTGCTTTGGAGGTACTGGCTTGTGGAGTGCTTCCCTAAGCACAGAAAGCTCTGAGTTTAGTGTAGCGTCCTCTACTACTGATTGGCAACACCACAAAAACGTCTAGAATATTTCAGTTTTGCTTTCCAATGTTTTTTCAATGTATAATAGTTTGTTTTTACAGATATGTATAAAGTGTAATGGAAACTTTATTCTCATATGGTAAGTGTAAAGAGGTCTTAGTTAATTTTTCTTTAAATACTCACTCTTTGCTGTGATAAAATACCCTGCCATTTAGGTAGGCATGGTTTATTTTGGTTCACACCTCCCATCGTTGTGGGAAAGTCACAGTGGCAGAAATTTGGGGTAAGTGCTCATGTTGCAATCCTGATCAAGAAGCCTAGTCAAATGAATGCTAGAGTCCAGCTGCCTTCTCCATTTTGTATAGTCTTGTAATAAAATCAGGTGATGGTGCCACCTCCAGAGGACAGGTCTTGCCACCTCAACTAAATTAATTAAGATAATCCTGCTCAAGCATGGCAGACTTGTTTACCAGGTGATTCTGGATCTCATCAATCTGAAAATAGAGAATAAATATCACAATAGCAATCTAAGGATGAATTTACCTGTATGAGATATCTGCAGGAATCTATACCATGATACACTACTGATGAAATCCATGCCTTTTTAATGTGAGACTTTGATTAAAATTCCAGCATCGACAATTATGTTACCTGGGGAAGTGCTATAACTTCCTGTGTACTGCTTACCATATCTGTAAATAGAAGGGCAATTATGTGGACCTATGCAAGGTGAGTGAGTTAATATCCATATTTGGATTAGTCCCAGAACTATAGGATTACTGTATCTTAAAATTAAACCAAAGGATTCAGGGATGCACTATCTGGGAATATCAAGGATGATTTACTTACTGTTTTCTCATTCTTCTTGATGGAAGTCTTATTTGTGAATCCACAGTTTTTCCTAAATTCCTCCTTTTCATTGCATAGGATTCTAGTTTACATGTGAATGCCATTTTATTTACATCTCTTGGGCTTTTCCTTGGCTCTCAGTGTTGGAGTTGACTCTCTTCCTCTTCTCCCTCCAATTATTTCTCTGTCCCTTCCTTCCCTTTTTATTTTTAGAAATTGGAGACAGTCTCATTCTGTAGTCTAGGCTGGCCTCAAAATTGTAGTAATCTTTTGCCTCTAGCTTCTGAATTGTGGGATTAGAAATGTGAGACAATATGCTCAGATACTTTTCTGTTAAAAATATTTTATATCCTTTTTGCTATGATCATGACTTATATTTACAATTAAAATTTTATTATCAAACGCCTGGTGTGGACCCACAGGCCATTACTTCTAGCACTTGAAAGACAGAAGCGTATAATGTCGATATATTGTATACCCTAATAAAGCTTGCCTAGAGGATCAGAGGACAGAGACAGACACTAGATTAGACATAGAGGTCAGACAGTAGTGACACATACCCCTAATCCTATCACTCCGGAGGCAGAGATCCGTCTGGATCTCTGTGAGTTCAAGGCCACACTGGAAACAGCCAGCCAGTGGTGGCACATACCTTTAATCCCAGCACTTGAGAGCTCTTGACTTTGCTTGGGAAGCATACACATCTTTAATCCCAGGAAGTGATGTCTGGGCAGAGAAAGGTATATAAGGCATGAGGAAATGGGAACTCACGCTCTTGATACTGAGGATTTTCTAGAGGTAAGAGCTTTTGGCTTGCTTGTTTGTTTTCTCTGATCTTTCAGCTTTCACCCCAATATCTGTCTTTGGGTTTTTTTATATTAATAAGAACATTTAGCAATTTGTGTTACAGTTCTCTTTGAGTTTAAGTCTAGCCTGGTCTACATACTACTTGCAGTCCATCCAGGATTACATATTGAGTCCCTGTCTCAACAACAACCAAATAAATGAATAAAATTAAAATAGGTGAATAAAAATATTATTGTTCTTTCCTTGTCTGTCTTGGCTGGTAGTGGTGAGCAAATATTATGTTCAATGTGTTCTGGACTAATCTCTATTTGGCATAAAATTATGACAGGTCCATACACCAGTCAATCAAAGATGGTAGACCACAGTCATGTATGGTTCCTTCTTTATTTAGTACTAAATACACAAGATTACAAGAGGTGGAGCGACAATCCACTTCCAAAAAACCCCTAGAGAATGAAAATGGATATAGAAACTTGCAAAATAGATAGCCAGACTTTTTAAATTCTCTAACATAATGATGCCAAATGTATTATTTCTCTATAATTGTGTTAATACACCAAAACCAGGCAATTTACAGAAGAAAGAGTTTATTTGGACTAACAGTGCCATTGAAATTAGAGGGCAAAGTGGATACATGGTGGCTGGAGCAGGAAGCTTAGGGCTCACACCTTCAAATGGCATGCATGAAACAGAGGGAGTGAGCTCAAAATTGCATGAATCTTTAAACTCTCAGATCCTACCTCCAGTGACATGTCTGCCACAACAATGTCATATACCTCCTAAATTTATCTAAACAGCAATGCGAACTGGGGACATGGAATTTAAATGGCCGAGACTAGGAGGGACATCTCATTCACATGGTCACAGATGTTGAAACTATTTTGAATTTCTTTCTAGAATAACACAGCTTGGTAAACACTTACTAGTACAAGGGAAAGATGAGGAAGATATAGACTCCTGGACAAATATAATGGTTGTGTGTGTACAGTCTCAGTAGTTGCTGCAGGTATTACAACATTTACCTATCAGGAACGTTCCTGCCGGGTGGTGATGGTGCAACACCTTTAATCCCAGCACCCGGGAGGCAGAAGCAGATGGATCTCTGTGAGTTTGAAGCAAGCCTGGGCTACAGAGTGAGTTCCAGGAAAGGCACCAAAGCTACACAGAGAAACCCTGTCTCGAAAAACAAAAAACAAAAAACAACAAACAAAAAAACAGAATGTTCCCAGGTGTTTGCCATCAACTTCCAAACATGAATCAGAGGATTGCAAGTGCTCAGAGATTTGTTGAAAATTATTTGGAATAAAGCTGATATCAAAAAAATAAAATCTGACTTTTAAATTTAAAATTCTTAGGTTGGAAGCTGACCAAGGTAAATTACAGAAGAAAGTGTTTATTAAGCACTTATGTCTCAGACAGTTCACATTCATGATGCAAGTGAGCAGGCAGCAAGCAGCAAGTGGCTGGACCAACAACCTACATCTCAAAACACAATGAGGAAGCTGACAGTCCTAACTTGAAATATCAGGGTTTTTTGTTTTTTTTTTTTTTTTTTTTTTAGTGATCAAAGCCTATCCCCAGTGATATTCTTTGTCCAACAATGCCACATATCCTAATCTTCCCCAAATACCAAACTGGGGACCAAGTATTCAAATACTCGAGACTAGTAGGGGGCATCTCATTCAGACCACCACATCCCAATCTCTGTCTGCCGTAGTCTCATTGCCATATCATGATACAAAATGTATTTTATTCAACTTCATATGTCTCCATAATCTTTCACAGAGTCAATACTGTTTAAAAGTCCAAAGTCTCTCTCGACTTGAGGCAATAACTAAATGTAACCCCCTATAAAATCAAAAGCAAGTTATATATTTCCAACATAAAATGGGACAGAGCATTACCTTCATTTGAAATAGTCTCAGGCTGGCTTAGATAATTATGAGGATGAATGTTAGCTTAACATTCTTTTGCTTCTACTGTCTGATGCACTGGTCACTAGTGTGCACCATCTCATTTGTGTTTATGTGAGATTCAGATTCAAATCTTTGTGCATCCTATACAAGTGCTTTATCAAGAGGAAAACATCACAATTCTCTATCACACACTTTCCTATAAATCAAAATTTTAGTAAGAACATTGGCAACCTGATTTAATAAAACTTCCATACATATTTTTTAAATGTAAGATTAGCTTTCTTATCCTCCTCCATTTCACTTGTGATATCTGACCTTTTTTTCATTCAAAAATCACATCTATTTTATTACTTCATAATTCAAAATGTAGGATTTTTAATATATTCTTATTGTTTTGAAAAATCTAAAGTTTAGCGTTGCTCAAAAAACAGCATAAAACAAGCAAACACACAAAAATCCAGCCTTTGTCATACAAGAGAATGTAAATAAGTTCCAAAGACAAATTGCAGCTAAGAGAACGCACTGTAACTACCAAATTGTTACTGTGAAATATTTGTAAATCTCTACATACCAGTATAGACAGCTCTGCTAAAACTCAATTATATGTCCAAAAGGAAAAAAGAAAAACAAGTAAGTATATAAGGAAAAAATGAAAATAAAATTTACAAAGCAAGAAAGTAAAAAATGGAAAGCTGGACAAAGTAAATGAGGTACATTTATACAATGGAGTATGTAAAAACAGTGACATCAGCTGTAAAAACAATGACATCATGAAATTTCCAGGCAAATGGATTGAACTAGAAAAAATCATCCTGAGTGAGATAATCCAGACCCAGAAAGACAAACATGGTATGTATTCACTTATATGTGGATATTAGATGTAAGGCAAAGCATAACCATACCACAATCCACAGCACCAGAGAAGCTAGGTAACAAGGAAAACCCTAAGAAGGATGCATGGATATTTGACCATCTTGAACTTTTTCTAGCCTGTCTTCCTCATTGGTTAATAATTTTCCATTCATTGAAACCTCTATCCTAGTCCTTGTTGTAAGTTACTTCTTGCCTAGTTAAGCCTAATCTCTTTCTCCATATGTTCAACCCTGTTGTGATCTCTGTCTGTCATTGCCACCAGCTTTGAAGGTTCTTGGAAGGAAGAATTTGATTCTAGGCAGCTAAGTCCTGAAAGGAGCTTTGGCATGAAGCACATGTAGCATCTTCTGAATCTACATATTCTTTACACAGTGTGAACAAATTATCCCTAGATCTATCTGCCTACAATAAATACTCTGCATATTCCAACACCCACATCCACCAGGCTTGAAAATTTTCATTGAGTTCCTACATAATAACACACATTCAATTCAGAAACTAAAATTAATTGCTATTTGATGGTACATTATGAAAAGTCCATATGATCCTTTAAGGTCAATTATGTGCACGGTGTCCACAGACTGTAGAAATCTATTCTTCTACTGCTTCTCTCATCATAGAGATTTTAAAATGTAATTACAGAATTAGAAGTTATGTACCAAATGTTCATAATTGTTTACAAAGTGCCAGTGTTTAAAATTAACACTAACTGAAACTGGAAACAAATGAGCATCAAAAATGTTGAAAAGTCTTTCAAATAAAAACAACCAAACTAATAATTCAAAGTCAAGACATATAAACATGTTGCCTCATAAATGATTGCTGCAACCAAAGATATAATAAAAAATAATTTTATTGTACATGAGAACAGTTTCCTGAAGAAAGCATTATAATACTACATCTAATGTAATGAAGGAAAAGATCAATAAAGATTAGTCCTCAAATGCTGGAATGTATAAATACAGATCTTTAGAAAGGGGCCATAGAGGACTTTCATACATGGTACACAAATACAGGCAGAACAATCATGCACATACAACATAAAATAAATATATCTAAAAAGGAACACATATGGAGTATAGTGAAACTCAGATTTTGGTGACCCTTGATATCTTAAATGTCTATTATGCTCAAGATATCTCTGCAAATCCCATCAGAAACATTGACAATGATTATTACTTCATTATATTATAAAAGTTTTGTATATAAAAGAGTATATTTTCAAATAATAATGAAAAAATTAAAACTTCATGGAAATTTTAAATATGTCATGAATTCATAGCAAAACTATTGGCCTATCATAAGAAGTAAATTGTTACATGGATAATTATGGAAGCACTGGAAAAGAAAATGTTTACTAAAATATGTACCATATTTCGTATTAAAAAGGGCATTCTTGTTCAAGTAAAAACATGTCATATCAAATGCTATTCTCTTAGTTAGGGCTTCTATTACTATGAAGAGATACCATGATCATGACAACTTTTATAAATGAAAACATTTAACTGCCGCTGGTTTGGTTTTAGTCCATTATCATCATGACAGGAAGCATTGCAGCATGCAGGCAGACATGTTGCTAGAGAAGAAGCCCAGAGTTCTACATTTGACTTAGCTGGCAGCAGGAAGAGTGAGAGTGAAGCACTGGGCTGACTTGTGCTTATGAAACATCAAAGCCTATCCCTAATGACAGACTTCTTCCACCAAGGCCATACCTACACCAACAAGGCCACAGCTCCTAACATTGCCACTACCTATGAACCTACTGGGGGTCATTTTCATTCAAACCACCAGTCATTATAATAAGTAAATTTTCTAAATTTACTGAAATTTAAAGCATAAAATGACTAAAGGTGACAAATATTAAGTAACTATCTTGGATTGAAACAATTTTAAGAGTTAAAGCATGAATTTATAAGTATAGATTAATTTTGTACTCAACAAAATTAAAGAAAAAGTGCATGTTGCTTCTTGAGTTTCCTTTTTAGGAAAATAGACTGGTCAGATATTACTGTCAATTAGACACAACCAAGACAAGAATACCCATTATCTGGGGGACCATCTGCTAAGAATCCCCTCCATTAGATTGTCTTTTGGATATGTCTGTGGAATTGTCTTCAATGATGATTAATGTGCAAATGTCCAGTATTATGTGGGTGGAACCATCCTTGGGCAGGTAAGCCTGGGATGCATAACAAAGAAACCTGTGAAAACTAGAGAGGACAAATGCATGAACATTTTTCCTTCCATGGTTCCTGTTTCTTTTCCTGAGGTATGGACTCTTACCTTAAAGTGGATGAAGAAATTGACCCTTAACTCTCATGCTTATTTTGGTTAGTATTTTATTACCACATTAGGAAGCAAAATAGTGCCAATTCTTGTTGTGGGATAATCTTTTTGTACACTGTGAAGATGTATCTCTGCCAAGAGAATTCTGATTAGTTTAATAAAGAGCTGAATGGCCAATAACTAGCCAAGAGAGTATAGGTGGGACTTCCAGGCAGGGATAAGAACTCAGGGAGAGAATCAGAGAGGCAGTGAATTTGCCAGCAAGACATGGAGCAAGTCAGACATTTGGTACTAAGGAGAGGTAATGAGTCACATGGAAGAATGTAGACCAATATCAACAGGTTAATTTAAGTTCTAAAAGCTAGTTGGAAACAGGCCTAAGCTAAGGCCAAGCTTTCAAAATTAACAAGAATCCTCCATGTCATTATTTGGGAGCTGGGGTTCCAAAGAAAGTCTGCTTACAAATTCTTGTCACTGATTGTAGTTAAAAGGTTTGTGAAAATATGGGACAGCTATATGAATAATTTTAAAGTAACATAATAGCAAAACATAATAGCAAACATAATAGCAAAGAAGAACATTGTTAAGTACTATTGAGTTGGTGATGAAAATCTAGGACAACCCAGAAATGATTAGTGTAGTAGAGAGGAAGATCTCCAGAAATCCTCCAATGATAGTATGTATATTGAAAAGTGAACTCAAGGAGTTCAGACTAATCCTTTCCCTTCCTTCCTTCCTTCCTTCCTTCCTTCCTTCCTTCCTTCCTTCCTTCCTTCCTTCCTTCCTTCCTTCCTTCCTTCCTTCCTTCCTTCCTGTCTATCTCTCTCTCTTCCTTCCTTTCTTCCCTCCTTCCTTCCTTCTTTTCTTTCCTCCAATCCCTCCAACTGAAACACTCAGGCCATTTGCCATGGAGACAGTTATAGTTAAAGAAACTCTCAGAATCAAGTAGGTAAATCTTTTCTTGCAAATTGTAATTGTATATCCAAGGCAGTAGGTCCAATTTTCTGATATTTGTAAATGTGTGCAGGCCTGCATGCATGTGTACATGCCTGCTGCATGTGGGCTAAGGACTGAATTGTGCGCTTAATGCAAAGCAGTCACACTGTTAAGAAGCTTCACGTCCAAACTGTCATAGATATTTACAAGTTTTCTCCTTGTCTGCCCTCCCTACTTTCCTTCTCTAATTATAATAATAACAATAATAATAACAATGATTATTATTAATTATTAATTATTATTATTGTAAATATTGACCAGAGGAGAGTAAAGGGAATGAAAGTGAAATGGACAATACTGGGAAGTTATGGAAAGTTGTTTTTTAAATTTTTTTTCAGTGAGACCCTTGAAAATATTTAAACACTCACATTTTCAACTGGTTTCAATTTGCAGGTGTGGTTATTGTCACAAATAGAATAATGAATACAGAACTGTGAGAGTTCCCGATTGAATCTTGGATGGTGAACAGGACAGAGAGGAACTAATTTTACAACATAGGTCATTCATGTAACTGCAAACTCTTGGGTTTGCAAGTGCAGCAATGAGGCTACCATAGGGAAAATGAATTGATGGTTGTAATGTGCTAGCTTAAATGTTTATTATAAAACAAGAGATCAACTTGAGATACACATAACATGGCCCCATTCCCTTAGCAAACAGGAAAGAGTAAGTGATGTTTTTCATCCCTTTGTAAAGTGAAACAAATTATCTCCTCAGGCAGAAGAGTGGTTTTGTGCTCACAATGCAACACAGATTGGAAATTTAAGACTGTAAAGACAATCTCACCTTTCTTTTCCCATCTAAAGGACAACTACATTCATAAAACACTTTTCAGATTATTTTGTCATTCACAACAATTTATCTTAATTAAATATTTCATTTTTCTGATTATATCATATATAGCTACTATTTGAGATTATTTCCACTCCCTCCTCTCCTGCTCCTTCTAAAGTCCATGGACCACTTCTTTAATAATTAGTATTGTTACACAAAATTCAAACAATAACTCACAAGTAACACTCATTCATACAGAAACACAGTTTACTGAGTTCATTTTGCTCCTACATACTTATGTTTATTGTATCCAGAGACTTATCCATAGTGAAAATTCACTCACTTTCTCTTAGCAGTGATTGACCACCCATAGATTTTCATCTATGTGTTAGGCCTTGTGGAATTTTTTCCTTCTATGTTGGGATATCTACTGTTAGTGTCACAGCACAGAGCTTGTTTAAGCAAATATACTGCTGAGATTTAATAGATGCACCTTCCATTTTATGTGTAGAAATCATGAAATCTTGCAGGAAGTGTCCTGATACTCTCACTCTTAGAGTTTTTATGCCTCCTCTTTCATGATGTTCTATGAGACTTCCATGTAGGTGTAACATTCTAGAGACATTGTTTGAGACTGGGTACTTGTTCTTGGATCTCTGTAATAATTTCTCTGTACTTAGAAACAGGATTTTGTTGCTTTAAGGTGAGAGGTATACTTATCAATGGTCAGACTTTCTGGATGTTTTAAAACAAAATCTAAATAATTCTTTCCATGTTCCATCAAGCATAAATTAAAAAGCAGCTGAACTATAATGATAGGAAAATTTTCATGGAGAAAGTGACTCCAACAACTGCTAAGAACTTTCATCTTTTGTCTCAATCTAGAAATAACTTGCTGTGGCCACTCACATAAAAAATATGGCTTTTTATTTCTTTAAAATTCCCATATTATTTGTAGACCTAGTTGTTGGTTGTAGAGCGGTTGGTTGTAGCCTATGCTCCAATAAGCCAGACACAGCCACTTACTCTAAATAAGCCAATTAACAGACTCTAACTAATCATGAAAAGCAGAAAAATTATTTATTCAATATGACCGCACTGGGAGGATTGATAGAGACCCAGTTTCTCCCCCAAGTTTGTCTTCCATAGAATAACACTTAATACAATTCCTAATGAATAGATATCACTCTATATAAATAAATTGCTGATTGGCCAGTAGCCAGGCAGGAAGTATAGGCAGGACAAGCAGAGAAGAGAATTCTGGGAAGTGGAAGACTGAGTCAGAGAGACACTGCCAGCCGCCACCATGAAAAGCAAGATATAAGGTGTAAGCCACATGGCAACTTATAGATTAATAGAAATGGGTTAATTTAAGATATAAGAACAGCTAGCTAGAAGCCTGCCATGGCCATACAGTTTATAATATAAGTCTCTGTGTGTTTACTTGGTTAGGTCTGAGCAGCTGCAGGACTGGTGGGTGAGAGAGATTTGTCCTGACCGTGGACCAGGCAGGACTGGAGAAAACTCTAGCTACACATCACACTCATTAATAACCCCAAACTTGACAGTCAACTAATCTTCTGCCTTCACCAGTAAAGATGAAGTTTCTCCTCCTTTTCTCTCATTTTTGAAAGTAATGGTGACCACCTTCATTGTAGCTAAAGTAGCATGAGCAAATTCTGTTTAGCTTCCTGGTGCAAACTTTTGGTAAGTTTCAATGCCCTGATACCCAAGGCATTCTTGGCTAAAATTTCCACTAGACCATGTTATATTCTACCCTCTAAAAATTACTTTTTTCATTATCCAATAAGTATGAATACTTGATATATTTGTATAAGTTAAATTAAAATTTAAAAATACTAATAAAGGAAATAATAATAAGTGCCTATTTAGATTCCTAATAAATCCCCTAAATGCCTGACTAGAAAATACACACACCCACACACCCACATGTACACACCCACACACCCACATGTACACACACACACACACACACACACACACATACAGTAGGACTGTAACTGACATTTAAACATCTCAAACTGCAGTAATAAGATGGTTCAGGAAGTTAGGGGCTTGCTTCTGAGTACTGAAGCACCTCTCTTCAAATGACCCCTGTTCAATTCCCAGAACTTACATGGAGGAAGGAAAACACTGAGTCCATCAAGTTTTTTTTTAATTTCTATATATGTGTTATGAAATGCATACCACACACCAACAATAACAAATGAATAAATAAATATAAGAAAAATTTAATATTATATCTTAAGGGAGTAAACATAATGACCATTAGTATTCAAAGAATAAATAATTCAACTTTGTTATTACTTTAGTTAAGTATTTAATCTTTGCACACCCTAAGTGATAAGTAAAACAGTGAGTAAACATTTTTGAAGTATAATAATACATCGAGAATATATGATTATAAGGTTTCTGATATCTTGGTGATCTCACAACTTTTTTCTGTATCAATACATGATTTTTAAAATGCCATAAAAACCCTTCTGTGAATCTCTCCTGTGTATCTGTTCTGAAGTGCAGCTGGCAGTTATGTCCTTCAAGCTTCTCTCATAGTGACATGTGTGCCTCTACCTCTCAGAAGACTAGGTGGGCATGGGCATGATCCCATGAAACTTAAAGTTATTTTTTATCATAAATTATAGGATAGCAAAAATTATGACTTTTAAGTGATAGTAATGATAACCTTAATTTTAAGAACTGTCAATTCTAGGCCTGGGAGAAAGATGACCTACACATTGATTGTTGAGGCAAAGACAATGAATTATGAAGGTTGTCAAATTATAGTAACACTTGCAAATATGAATGTGTCTGTACATTTAAGTTTCCACAGGCTGCATCGATATTACACTACCTGCCGTATTCATGTTGTCATGGTTAGGGCCTATGCATATTATTAGATGGCACCTAGCAGCTGTGGAAGAAAGTGCATATTTAACAGACTAAGATGAGGAGAGTGTAGAACTCTTAAATATATCTGGAAACTGATGTGTCCCAAGAAAAGACACAATGGTTCAACTGAAAAATGCCAAGCAAGCTGAAGATTATGAGTGATGGTGGAGAAGATCATTATGAATATGAAAATGATTATGGCAGATATGATGAGGATGGAGATGATAATTTTGATGATGAGAAAACAGAAGTAAAAACACCACTGAAGAAATAAATATGATATACTCCAGTATTAAATCAGAAAAGACTTAAAGCCATGAACATTTTAATAAGCCTTCAATGAACATGGAAAATCCATGTTCAAAACCCATGGCTCAGTAGTTAAGAGAAATTGTTGTTCCTACAGAGAACCTGTGTTTGATTCCCATCAACCAAATCATGGTTTACAACAGCCTATAGCTCCCATTACAGGGATCAAACACCCTCTTCTGACTTCCTTAGGCACCAGGCTTTTATGTGGTGAACAAACATACTTTCAAGCCAAACACACAAAAACCACAAAATAAATGAATCTAAGAAAGTTTATAGAAAAGAAATTTGTTTGGATATGTTAAAATATTCTGCTTCCTTCATTTCTTCAACAGTGGATATGTGATTGTCCTTCCTGTAATGCAAAATGAGAGTATTCACCAATTGTCTATGACAATTGCTGTCCAGGATCTATTGCCTAGAATGTTATTCCTAATATTTTCTTTTTAAGGGTAGAGTTCCACACTTTGCTTGTTTTGCAAATATATGGAATTTTATGTAAGACATGGAAATAATTGTGTTAAGATATGAAAATGATCATACAATTATACGTGTGAAATGAAGCAGCACAAATCTAACGTAGATAATGCACTGATTTTTCAATGGCAGGAATTATAGGTATAAGGGAGAGTTTCTATTACAATTTCTTTTCCCTTTTCTTTGTTTTTTTCACCATATCCATATGTTTATCTTAAAGAGATTAGATAGTTATAGTAGCAAAAGTGTAATAATTTATAGAGAAATGATAGATCAAAAAGTCAGAGTAGCAACTCTTAGTGATTTGTGTATGAATTTCTGTCATTTTTTTTACCTTCTCAAATGTTGTACTAACATTTCCATCTTAAAGTATAAAATTGAGTTAAAACAAAATATTTAACAACTAAATGACTATAGTCATTAGTTTAGGGGTATTTTACCATGATTTTACTATGAGGAAGGTCTGAAGGATTCAGTATTAATTTTCTTCTTCAAAGACTCCCTTGGTAAGCAGCTCTTTAATGGGTGAGCTCCTTAAGTCTACTCAATTCACATGTGGTCTATCATTGTTTTCCTGCCCTAACAAATAAAGACCCATGTCTCACAAGATTTCATTTATTTACTATGTGACTCTTTGGAACAGAAGCAAAGTGCTAAACTCTGAATTATAAAGTTTGGTTCAAACGTTCCTAAGGGAGAAAAAAAAACCTCCAAAACTCTGAATGAAATGGAGGTGTCTAAGTGAAAGGACCAATTTCAGGATGTTAATAATTCTACATAAATTAAATGTACTTTACAAACAAAAGACTACCTATTTTTTCAAGAGAAAATAAATAATCAATCTAAAATTAAGAAAAAATTAAGGAGCAAGAATCAAAACTGACAGGAAGAGAAAATAGTAAGCATTTTCACTGTGGGATGCATGTTGAAAGAATGCCAAGTATATTAGACCTATGGTAAATTTCCAACAGCTGCTTTAAATAGACTTAAACAGAGATAAAGGGAAACACAGGGAGAGAATCACCACCCTTTTTCACATCAAGCAGTCACAACAGAGAACAAAAAGTGAACCTTCCTTTGGTCTTTAGGTCCTAGCCACCAGGCACAGGAACTCTGCATTCCCAGCGAGTCTACAGTCACATAGAAAACAATGGTGCTTCCCAGGGCTACAGGCATCCAGTAAAACTGATATCAGCAGTATTAGGGGCCTGAACACCACCTGGAGACTGCATCAAATACATAGAACACTCTACCATACTCATCACACTACTAAAATCCATGAGAGATTTAACTTAAAGGGATTCTTCTAGGCTTGTGAACCATAGACCCAAGTATAAAAAATATTTATGGAAATATACTCCATACAGTTAGTCAAGATCAAATATCACAACACAAGGTCAACTGAATAAATTTAAGAGCCAAATATAATCAATGTGTGTGCACATGCAAATACATTCTTGTTCCTCCATGTTTGTAAATAAAATAACAAACAACCTTATAGTATCCACTTTGACTGTCAGCAGTAACAGTATGCATAAGAAGCAGCAGGAAACATGACATGGGCCAGAATTCCTTATTTTTACAAGGAAGCATGAACTAGATCCCTCTACTCTGGGGAGTGATTAAAACTAGCTAAATCAGAGGAAATGGAGCCTCATACTCTAGCTGCTAGAAAGAAAGATTAACTGAGAAACCAGAACTAACAAGGGGTCAAAAAAGAAGAAATTGGGATTAGGTACCTATCTTCCTCTAATCTTGTCATCCCACTTCTACAAAAAGAAGATTATTCTGTGGAAGAGGGGAATCACCACAGATTTTTGACTCATCCAAATTAGTGATCAAAGACTTTGTTGGTCAAAACAAACAAGCAAACGAACAAACAAACAAACGAACAAAAACCCAGAGGCCAGGGAATCTTTCAGTTTCAAAGCAGATGGTTAGGATGGCTTTAGGAAACTACACTGGAAGCAACATCAACAGCCACAAAAATTTTCAATCAAGAAATCTAGAAGGTGAATTCAGTCCAGCATAAATGACCAAAAGCAAGAAGTCTTCATTGCATGATTGTGTGAAGGTAAAATGAAGGCCTAGACTTGACTTACAAACTCCATCTTAGGGAAGGGCCACAATCTTAGACCATTTGGTGACTGAGGGCTGTACTCAGTTCCAGGAAAAACGTCAGGAATGTGCCATGACTACTCACAGAGATAACCTAGAAACAGCTAATTAAGAAACAGGGCAGTAAAGTTTAACAAGATCCAGATGCTCCTGCAGACATCCTGTCCACAGTTTATGGCCCTTGCAGATATCCAGATATCCTGTCAGCAGGTTGTGGTTCTGGGCCAAAAGTTTAACCCAATAGTCTCAAATGTGGATTCACACCAAAAGACTAAACCAGTAGTTTTAAAAAAAGCACCATGCTCCATATCCATTTTACCCAGTCCCAAAAATTCCAAGGATTGTAATTCCTGGCTTGTGGTTTTTTCCTTTAAAAGTCCTCTTACTCCTGAACCCGCTGCCACTGCCACATTTACCTCCATCTGCTACATCGGACCATAGGGTGGTGGTCCAGATTCAAAGCTGAAAATAAAAAGATTCTTGTGTACTTGCAGTGGAAACTGGCTCCTTGGTGGTCTCTTGGGATTTTGCGACAGTGGTACACAATTGCAGGGAAGGCCAAGGAAGTAAAGTGAGTGAGCCATGGCCATGTATGAGAAATCTTCCCCTGGCATCAATTCCAGTTAATAATCAGGATATCAAGTACCAGCCCCTAACATGTCCATGAAAAGATCAGTAGGAATGAAGGAGAGATTTAAGACAATGAGATTGGAACACAGCAAAGAGATGAGAATAACAAAGTGCAGCCCAAAAGAAAGAAGGAGGTTACTTTGACAGAGCCCTTGGACAGTGGCAAAGGGAAATGGAAGACCCTAGCCTCTAGATCATGGAGTGTAGGGAAAGAAAGGAGACTAAATCAGATGTTAATGCACTTCATCTGATGCCACCAAGGTACTCCATGCTTCCCAGAATATACTAAGGCTGCTTGTGTCTTAGGTCTTCATTTCCTGCATCAAATAACACTATGCCAGCAGCCTGAACTATGCTCTTTGTCTATTCAGTGCTAATCCTGCACTATGACAATGTGAGAGACAAGGTGATGGTCACAGAGGATAAGATCAATATTCCCATTAAGGTGTCTGGTGTCAATATTGGACATTTCTGCCCTTGGTTTGTTTGTAGTAACCCTTCCTAGTGTCACCATTGCAAGCTCCAGCTGCAATGATGGGATGATGAGCTTGCTGCAGAACTGGGAACTGCACCAGCAGGTTGCCCAAGCACTGATGCCCCAGGTAAGAAGAAAGCAGAAAGTAAGAAGTCACAGAGGAGTCTGGTGATGACACTGGCTTTGGTCTTCTAACCAAAAATTTTTGTTAACATGTCCAAGAAAAAGTTGAGCATCTTTTAGAAAATCCTGGTATTTCCACCACACAGCTTAACCAGATGCACAGAATGTTAGGACGGAAGAATATATCTTGGTGCTGTCCCAGTGGACAGTGACAGAGGCCAGTGACTACAAGCCTGGAGGCATGCTGGTCTTGCACTCATAGAATGGCATCTCTCATTCAGATAATTTGGCCACCTTTTGATCTTATTGATAGCCAATCTATAAAATAAACATATGCTCCCTTTTAAAGTATGTGCAATTTGTAACAATAAATCCAGAATACCCACTCAATGAACCTATTTTAATAAATTTAGCAGGATCTAATTTACTATCCTTTCCACTACCATGTTATTTTCTTAATATCCAGTTTCAAACCAACTCCCCAGAGCCCTCCTTACAGGAATTAGAAAATTGCACAACTTCACTATGAGCATAGTATGAATCCTCATGAATTAATACTGTCTACCTCATGTATGTAACCTTATAGTAAATTGGGTTTTTTTTACTGGTCTAGAAACACAGATGTGTGTTTCACAGAATATCTTTAAGACCATCAGCACATCTTCAAGGAAGGTTATTGCTATTTGCAAAGCCAGAGCAGAATTTATTTCCTCAGACAAAGTAGCAGAGGTCAATACAATACTGGGGAGAGCATTTATAACCTGTAATTCTTCTATTTCATAAATATATTACACTAAAATCATAGATAGACATGTTTATAACTTTCCACAATCTCATAGTTTATTGAATGAAAATAAATTCCAAAATCTTTATCAAGTTTTCTTGGGAGGAATATTCCTAACTAGACACAATTTCTCTTAGTAAGAGGCCAATTACATTGAAGGGAAATTTTAGATTGTGTGTTTCATGTGTTTGTGTATTAGTGTTTACCTGAACATATGTCCATGCAGCACATGTCTGACAGACCTAACAAGGCCACAAGAATCCCTCAAGTTCTTGTACTAGAATCAGAGATGGTTATGAGCAGCAAAGTGCATGCTTAGAATTATACCTGCGTTCCTTAGAAGAGTAGACTGTGCTTTCAGCTGCTGAAAGTAGTTCTGTCAGGTCACCAGACAGTTTTTTTTTTTTTTTGTTTTTTTAAAGTCTACTCTAATTCACCAATATTAACAGGCTCACCAATATTCAGGCTCAACTCCGACTTTTTTTTTTGAGGATGAAAAGGTTCAAACCCCTCTATTACAAACTATGGATGTTGAAAAATAAACAGTTATGTTCATTACTTGTTGATAAAGTACAAGAAGGCAGAGATATGTGATATTTCTCGTTAGATAAGAGAAGGACTTTAATCATCTGTTGACAGTGACACAAGTTCATGTAAACTTGTTTTCTGAACCAGGTTGTGTAAGTCTTGGCTCTAGGTGCAAATTCCTGACAGCATAAAGATCAACATAGTATACAGACAAAAATGTCAAAATGAATTTACACTTTTTTCACACGATTGGTGAGGAATTTTAGTTATTCTCATTGTCTATATGCAATACAATTTATAGAAGATACAACGATAAATTATGGCATATAAATAGAAAGAGTTAGCTCTCAGTCCATGTTATGAAGACTGGGACATTGTTCTTTCCCCTGATTCCCCAATTCCATGACTCTTAAATTTGTCCACTTATTGAATTTCAGCGTGAAACTTCCTCATCCTTAAAACCCTGTTTTAAAAATTGAAGTGAAAGAGATTGTTGAAAGGTTTTTGAACTCTAATTTCCATTTTGCTATGCTGATGCTGAGATTCAGAATAAAGCAAACCAGAGTGTACAAAACTCACATTTGATGTTAGAATTCATGAAATATGTTGTTGTTTATTGAAAAAGGAATATATAGCTGGAAAGGGAAGATCTTATTAAAATAATAATAAAGAGTGGAATTATAACAATCAGACTGAAATAACAGTAGAACACTTGAGAAGTATGTGTGTTATCCCTGAAAATATTAGGGAAAACCATAAAACAGGCAAAAAAATATAAAAACTTAAGCATCCTAAGAATGGCACTTTAAAATTTCTGTGATCAAATTTCATTTTGGATTAGAAAATTTTTTTCAGTATATCTCCACACTCTCATATAAAAATGTATTTTAACCAGACACATTCTGCTTTGAACAAGAATCTATCAGCTTGCACATTTGACTATATTTATCATTTGTTACAATTTTAAGATGATGTTTTAAAATTCTGATCATTCTTAAGCTAGAGCCTCACTGTGTGATTAATAATTTTTCATCCACTGATCTTTCACAGGTTCTTCGGCTATAAATTGCCAAGAAGCTATTTGTGTATTCTATTGTACCTTTAGTCTCCCAACAAGAAGACTATGTTGAATTTTCTTTTCCTATCATAATGGAATACTTTACTGTGGATAGTTTTAACAAGAGTATTAAATAACTTAAAAAATAACACTCAAATGCTCAAATAAAAGAGACATATAGACACTCATATTCACACAAATTCATAAATATATATATATATATGTTTGTGTGTGTGTGTGTGTGTGTGTGTGTTTGTTTAATGGGATACTTGATGATTAATTATGTAGCACTTAATAAAATATCTCCTATAACACTTTGTATCTAAGTTATCTGTTGAGACATATTTTGGTAAAAAGCTATAGTACGATAAAACTAAAAGCAAAATGAATGTTAGACATCTATATTTTATTTAGAAAATCATGTTCTCTTTATTTTATTTTTTTTAAAAAAGCTTCCATGCCTGATGAAAAATGCAATAAAATTTTTGTTTTGAATACAGAAGGCAGATTGATGACTTCAATAACCACAATATTAATGCTGTGCTATTCACTTCTTTATAAAAGCAACAATCTTCAGGATGAATTTGCAAAGTCATATCTAAAGAAAACAAACTTAAAAGAAAAGGTGGATGTTGTAAAATCCATATGATTGCAAAGTCCTGACTCAAACAATGAAATAATGAACCTGAAAACAGAAGAGAATATGCACTCAAGATCATGCTCCTGAGATCACAGAAACTTAAATCACAGTTGTTGAATCTTTATTTGTCAGTGGAGGAAGTTACAAAATGGTAGGAACTCCTGTATCTGTGTTTTTATCATCTTCCAGTAAAACCCAGGAAATTCTGAAGCAAGGGATTATGATGAACATCCTGTTGACTCTGTATCAGACAGGAGCACAACACTGCAATTGGCTTTTAGGGAAGCTGAAGGGTACTAAAAGGGAAGGAATGTACTCAGCTGTAATGTTTGTTTTCAACAGTAGGTACTGGCTAGGAAACATTTTCTTGAATTGCTGTGCTTCTGAATCCATGCCTAGTGATGAAAGAGTCTAGGATTAAGAGTCTAAATTTATTGTAGTAATAAAAAGTATCATCTACCATAAAGAACTCTTTCAGAAAGTAGTTGTCACTGATGGAGGAAAAATATGGTATATAGTATATAACACAACAATTTTCAATGAAGTTAACTTATTTTGCAATTTTAATGTAAGTTTAATACCTTTATAATTTCTTAATATATATTACAAAATTAACACATGCTTCACCCTTTAAGAAATACTGCTTCAGCTGTGCAGCAGTGGAACACGCCTTTAATCCCAGCACTCAGAAGGCAGAGCCAGGCATGTCTGTGAGTTTGAGGCCAGCCTGGTCCACAGAGCGAGATCAAAGGACAGACATCAAAACTACACAAAGAAATGCTGTCACAAAAACTGCTTTACAATTTAATTCCATCACAATTAAATATCCTACTTAGTACATGCAGAAAATAAAATGAATTCTATAAAGAAAAAACCCACCATGAATCCTTTTCTCACATCTTAGAGTCATAACTTCACTTAAGCAAGGCAACATGTCTACTACTGAACTATATTTCCACACATATGTAAATTTTGATGTATACATGTGTATTCAAGACCCAATTGATATGTTGTTAAGTAGTAACTTCATGAACTGAATAAATTAGGTAGTCTTTGTTATGAATTATTATTTTTTAGAGAAACTAGCCTGTGATCATCTACCCTTTCCACTCCCCACCTAAGCTCTTCTGAGTGGGAGTTCACAGTGACAAGATGTAACTCTCAAGCTAGATCCCACAGCAGAAAGCAGAAGTAACTGCCCAATTAAATTTTATATCACACTTTATCTTATCCTGTTCCAGGAGATAAGTGAAGAATCTCTCTGACAAATAGCACTTGGCCATCAAAATTGCCCAACATTTCTAGTGTAAGATAACAATCCCAAGTCCCAGTCTTGAGTCCTGCATCCTTCAGTGCCATGTAAACACTGTATAAAACGGTGTGTGTGTGTGTGTGTGTGTGTGTGTGTGTGTGTGTGTGTGCATTTGAAAATCAGATGTCAATATTAAGTATGTCCCTCAATATCTTTCCACTTTATTTTTGAGACAGTTTTATTTGAGCCTGGATATCACTGATGCATCTGGAATAGCTGTTCAATGTGCTCCATGAATCCCCATGTCTCTGGCTCCAAAGTTCTGGGATGATAGGCATGCATTCTTAGAAATACAAGCATTGTGCACAGCCCAGTGCTGGGGATCAAGCTCAGAAATTAATGCATTTATGGAAAGCACTTTACCCACTGAGCCATTCCTACCCCTCCTAAAATACCCTTACATAAAATAGCTGGAAAGTAATGCATTACTCACAGTGCCGTAAAGATATAAAAATTTTACAATTAGTCATTGAAAATATTTATTTCCTTAAATACCTTCTCTGATATTGCAATGATTATATTTGAAAAAATATGCTGATATATGTATGAATTTGTTCTGTTACATTATGAACTGCACAAAATTGATTCTACATAGGAATTTGGGATATTTCCAGGATCCCGTAACCATAGGAGGTTCCAGAATAAACTGTCTCTTATATTACTGAGGTGAAAGCTGTGTTTTCCTGTCAACTTATGAAAGTTGGAGTAGTACGAATGAATAGAGACTCATTATTCAAACGTAAGGAGAGTAAATGTTTAAAACAGTAGCAATTTTTAAAAACTGAATGGATAAGATTAGAAAATCTTCAATGAATATAAAAGAAGTGAAAACCACTAATGCTGAAGAGGAAGAATTCAAAATTCTGTTTTAATCTACACTCTATGTAAGTGTATATGAGAGGAAAAATGATACTTCAGAAAGAGAACTATTTTTATTCTAGGAAAAGCATAGCATATCTGTGGTTAATAGAAACGTAGAGAGCAAAATTTTAATGTCCATAGACAAGCTTAACAGACCACTTTAATGTTGGCTTACAATACAGTCACCTTTAAAGGAGTCTTCAGGGGTTGCTTTAAGGAGGAACATATTTGCCCTAAGTACAGAATGAAAGAAATATAGTGAGGGAGTTCCTGCCTACATGTTGACTTCTCAGCCCTATCTATATTCAGAGGCAAGCAGGTTCTACCTGCTGGACCATCTGTCCTCCTACCTTTCACAGGATCCCCCTGTAGTAGAGAGCTAGATTGGCATCCCTAGTGAAAAGTAGCACATTTCCTGGGGGCAATCTGGAAGTGCTAATTGTCAACATCCTGGGAGGCATCTACATCTAAGACTGTCAGGAGCACTAGGAGACTTGGAGTCTGAGGCAAATAAACACTGTCACACTGAAGGAATGTTTTAAAGACTAAGCAGCTTCAAAGCTTCAGCTAATTAAATGTTGTTTATTACATGAATTCTACTGTAACTGAAGTGTAAGTGCAGAAAATGAATGCATACAGAATCAAGGATAACTATTAAATACTCAATGATCAATTGAATTAGTTTTATGTTCAAATCTGCACTCTTTTTTTTTTTTGGTTTTTTTTTTGTTTTTTTTTTTGGTTTTTTCAAGACAAGGTTTCTCTGTGTAGCTTTGCGCCTTTCCTGGAACTCACTTGGTAGCCCAGGCTGGCCTCAAACTCACAGAGATCCGCTTGGCTCTGCCTCCCGAGTGCTGGGATTAAAGGCGTGTGCCACCACTGCCCGGCCCCAAATCTGCACTCTTTGTGTGCCTGGCAAAATGTTTCTCTAGATCCATTTTTCAGTCAATCAGCCTTGAAGGAATTTAATTCATATTTAAGCATTGTGCTGTTTGTTTATGATGTGACAACGACCAGGTTCCTGCATCAGTACACTGTGTGTTTCTGAAGGGTAACATACATTAGATATCCCCTTCAGCAGTTAAGCATTAAGTTTTAGATTTGACATGACTATTTAAATCCTGTTGAAATGAGCACATATTGTATATCTCCTGCTCATTTTTTTTCAGCACTTTTTATAGCGGTTTCCATCCACCTTCCTGTTTTGTTGAATACTAGATGGCACTGTGAGCACAGTGGTCATTGCTCCATCAAGTCTAGCTTAACATGTGGTTTTAAAGGCAGTAATGCAATCTGTGCTTAAAATGACTTGTTACCTTCTGGTAACTTTAACGTGAGATCAATGAAGACAAAAATGAGATTCTACACTGAGAATGCATTTTTCTTACCATTTTCCTGTTCTATAATTCTGTAGTGTCTTTCCTTTATCTACTTTCGTATTTCTTACTTTCCCTATCTAAAACTTGACATTAAATTCCATGGTTTACAATCCCCCACCAATAAACTACATAAGTTCCTTAAATCCATTTAAAATGTACTATTCTTAAGCTGGAATGCATAATTTTTATGATGGAAGCACAAAATTTTATAATATTTATACACACTGACAGCAAAATAATTGTTTAGTGTTCCCTTGCAATGCAAGTCTCAAAGAATTGGCTGCTTTGTCTGCTATGGTTTCTCTCTGAATAGTAAACCTTCCATTGTCTTTCTTAGCTCTAGTGTTCATGGATTACACCTACTTATCTGTGAGTATTCAATTATAAATTCCTTCCTCTAATGACCCACAGTGACCATTCAAATGCTGGTTTCATTTAAAGAAATGATTAACAACCTTGGTCATCAGGGATATGCATATCAAACCCACTTTGAGATGCCATTTTACACTAATCAGGATGGATAAGATCAATAAACAAATATGCTGGTGAGGATGTAGAAAAAGGAGGATCTTTATCCACTGATGGTGGAAATAAGAATTTGTACAGGCACATTTGAAATCATTGTGCAGGTTCCTTGGGAAACTGGGAATGAATCTACCTCAAGACCCAGCTGTGCTGCTCTTGGGCATATACCCAAAGGACTCTTTATCTTATTACAGAGAAACTTGCTCACCCACCTTCGTTGCTGCTTTGTTCATATTAGTCAGAAATAGTAATTATCTTCGATATCCAAAAACAAGTGAATGGATAATGAACATGTCATCATTTACACAATGGAATATAAATCAGCTATTAAAAAATGAAATCAAGCTGGGTGGTCATGGCTCATGCCTTTAATCCCAGCACTTGGGAGGCAGAGGCATGTGTATCTCTGTCAGTTCGAGACCAGCCAGGTCTACAGACTGAGTTCCAGGACAGCCAAGGCTACACAGAGTGACCCTGTCTTGAAAAACCAAAAAAAAAAAAAAAGAAAAAAAAAAGAAAAGCAAGACAAAGAAAAAAATGAAATCATAGAACTCACAGGTAAATGGATGGAAATAGAAAAAAAAAATCATCCTGAATGAGGACCCTAGTACTGCAAAGGCAAATATGGTATATATTCCCTTTTATTTGGATGTTAAGGTTTTTTTTGTTTTGTTTTTTGTTTATGGAGACAGGCTTTCTCTGTGTAGCTTGTGCCTTTCCTGAAACTCATTCTGTAGGCTAGGCAGGGCTCAAACTCACAGAGATCTGCCTGCCTCTGCCTCCTGAGTGCTGGGATTAAAGGTGTGCACCACCACTGCCCAGATGGATGTTAAGTTTTAAGCTTTACAAAGGCATTCAAGAATCCATAAATCCACAAAGGTAACATATTTGTAAGGGGATATGAATGAAGGAAGAATTTCCAAAGGGAGGAGAAATACCATATGTGATAATTAAGACACTTGGGGGCTTATACTGAAATGGGAATATTAAATGGACAGGGCAAAGAGAGATGGGGTAATGGATGAAATGCTGAGAGGAACAAATAAATCTATGGACCATCTAAAATGTGTTATAGAAACCTACTAGAGTAGTATTCTTAATAAATACTATATCAATACTTATCAACCAAATCACCAAGTATCTGGAAGAGAAAGCCCAACCACATTTCTCTCACCACCAAATAAAATCTCGATTATCAGACATGGTTTATATCTAATTAATTTCTTGGACAAAGAGTCTCCATGCAAACACCCCCAAATGTGAGGCTATTGCTCAGGAAATTGGTTGCTTTAACCAAATAGATAGCATGGCCTTATTGCTGAAAACAACACCTGGATATCTCACTGAACACAGAGAAGCTGAGCATGTGCCTAACTGAAGCCTTCATACCTACTGAATAGTAATGATGGTACTGGAAGGTATTCTGCATGCTTCCTGGGGAGATATTTTTTTTTTCTTTTGATTTTTCGAGACAGGGTTTCTCCGTGTAGTTTTGGTGCCTGTCTTGGATCTCACTCTGTAGACCAGGCTGGCCTTGAACTCAGAGAGATCCACTTGGTTCTGCCTCCAGCATGCTGGGATTAAAGGTGAGCGCCATTGCCGCCCGGCCAAAGGCAAGTTTTTAAATCAAGTTGATGCATGTATGGACAAGGACAACTGAATTGTGACTACAAATTACCCAAATTTACAATGCCAAATATAATACAAATCTTGTTTATTGGGTGTTAAAATGTGCACACTAATATCAGTGGAATACACACTTTATACTATATTTTAAAACATAAAAAGCATGATGTATGCACAGGTTAGTATTTATTATGTCTTACATAGGTTCCACCATTTCCCTTTCTACAGGTGAGCATAGGCCTAATTCATTTTCACTTATTATGGCATAATTTTCAATATCTGCAGAAAAAAAAAAGAAGTAAGCTTTTTTTTCCTCAGTGATTGAAGACTGAGCATAGAAGGTTGAAAAGGTTTCTGGAATTACACAGACATTAATAAGCACTTTCTAATCTGAAAAAATTATGTTATGTTATATGTTATGTCCATGCTTAGTACCATTGAAGACATCAACGTGAAGATTGTGAGGAAAGTCAGCTGTTCCACTCACTCTGTGACTCACGACCAAAGATGTCACATTTTTTCATTTTTGTATCTTTCATGAGGAAGAAAATATTCTCATGACTCTAAAATAGAAGCCACAGAAGTCTTCACATAGTAGCTATTCTCAGAGTGAAAATACCATGTCATTTCTCATAGGTTTAGTGGATGTAATCACTGAATAAAGGTTTATTGTTATGATATGTGGCAAGGAAATCCATATTGTTATTTTGTCATTAGCATTAGGGATAATTGACTAATAGGATAATTTAATTGGAAATGTGATCTCTAGAAATTTCAACACAATCTTAAGAAACTGTTCAAAATGTATTGAAAATAATAGCTTCATAAGGTTGTGGTACTTGTATGAAGACTGATAAGAATCAGTGGAATGTAAAATTTTTTCTAAAATAAATATTTTAATGCCTGGTCAATTGATTTTGCAATATTGCCTAAGCAATGGTTTGTAAAACGTTTTTTTTCCCCTTCATAGCAATAGCTTATAGAAGTAGATGTCCACACACAGATTTTACTTAGATTTCATAGTAAAAATAGAATTGACTTCAAATAGTTCAATGCTAAATTTAAGATAAACATAAGACAGCAATAAAAGAAAAATCGTCTAGAAGATCGTTACACAGAACTGTGGCAGAAGCCACAAGAGAAATCTTTTATTCAAGCCAAACTAGGACAGAACTATCTGTTGGTTTTAATATGGTGGCGCTGCGTTATGCATTAAGTGGTGCTGTTACCGTGCGAGAAAGGCTACTCGGCACAAGAAAACCCACTATCAGAGTTTTATTAGGAGAAGGAAGGAATAGAAGAGAGCATGACCAGACTTGTGGAAGACATGTTTCCAGAGGTGGGGGGGAGTAGAAGGTGGGAGAGGAGTTTATGATCTGCTTCTTATTGATTCCCCTGCACATGTGCATATGGGCTTACGGAACTGCACCATGCAGAATAAAAGGTTTGAATGCCTTTATCACAGGCAGAGGATCCTGAAGTCTGAACAGTGATTCCCAAATGTGGAGGCAAGAATACAAGAGGACAGAGATATGTAATATGTCTACTTAGGTAAGGGAAGTATTTTCATCATCTGGTGACAGTGACACAAAATTATGGAAACATGTTATCTGAATCAGGTCATACGTGTCTCAGCTCTAGGCCCAAATTCTTAATGGCATGAAAAAAGACCAACAGATATGTCAAAATCAATTTACTGAAATATTTCAGAGACATGGTGAGAAATTCTAAATCTTGTGTATAAACATGTTGTAACTTATAGAAAACATGAAAATAAGTTATGAAATATAAAGAGTGACTTAGCTGTCAGCCCAAGTTATGAGGACTTGGAAATGGTTCTTTTCCCTGGCTCCTGAATTCCTGACTCTTAAGTCTGACCATTAATTTAACCTGGGCATGAAACTTTCTCATCCCTAGAAATTCTGTTTCAGAAATCACAGTGAAAGAGATTGCTGAAGGGATTTTGATGTCTAAGTTCCATTTTGCTATGGAGAGGTTGAGAAGCTGAGAAATATAACAAATTCATTTGACATGTTTGATTGTTATCTCTTAGAAGCCTGTTCCTTTCTGATGAGAGACAGGAAGGGAGGGGATCTGGAGTGGAGGAGGGATGAGGAGAAAATTGGAGGATTAGAGGGAGGGGAATCTGAAATCAGATCATATTGTATGAGTAAAAATATATTTTCAATAAAAGGAAAAAATGCTAAAATTAACATTTTGTCTTTCCTTAATCAAATTTCATTTAGGATTTAGAACCATCTGTATGGTTCTGTAGTCTCCCTTATAAAATTTTATTTTAACCTGAACCATTTCTAAGTGAAGGAAAATCTACCCTG
Organism: Peromyscus melanophrys; assembly: GCA_902168415.1. NCBI lineage: Eukaryota > Metazoa > Chordata > Mammalia > Rodentia > Cricetidae > Peromyscus > Peromyscus melanophrys. The sequence goes on from CABHPR010145323.1 coordinate 34,277, forward strand.
TACATCAGAGTATGTTTCTCATTCCTTACCATTTTCTAGATGATGTCTCATCACTCTGACCTTCTTGAGCCAGAGTCTCCCTCAGTGCTTAATAATTTTTGCATCCATTGGTCCAAAGTTCCTTGGCTATAAATTCCTAAGAACATGTGTACTCTGATATAACCTCCATCTCCCTAACAAGAAAGTATGTATGAAGTTCTTGTCATAATGGTCAGCTTTATTTCCATCTTTAAGAAGAGTACTGAAAGCTAAATTCTCAGTGGCACCTGCTAATGCAAGATTGTAATCTTAGGTACATTGGAGGGTGAGGAAATCACAATGCATTTTCTAGGTTTGTCTGCACCACAGAGCATCTTCAAGGCTCAAAGTTTGTGAAACCTCATGCTACAAAAGAAAATTATTTAGAGGTAAAACTAACAACTGATTTTCAGATATGTGTGTTCTACTTGGGTTTAATAGTTGACTATTAGATCAGCCAACTAGTAAAGGAGCATGGGAGTGTATTTAAAGGGAGCAATGAATTTAGGAAATTATGGTAAAAAAGACCAAAGGAAAATTATGTTACATGGCAGGTTAAAAGTTGAGGGGAATGGAAGAGTCAGGCAAAGGAGGGAATATGCTGAAGGATAAATAACAATGAGTCATTTTGAATAAGACACATGGAAACCTACTGCTATAAAAATGTACACATATAACCAGTTTAAAACTAGGGTCAGCAGATAACAGGGCAACAATTTCTTTCCTGAACACTATAGACTAATAAAACAAAGTCCAATGCCAGAAATGTATTATCTCTTTGGTGTTGTTTTCCAGTGATATCTCACTTACTACAGGGTATCATTACCATTATTTGTTACACTCTGGAATTTAAAAATAAGACCCTATTGGTGAAGACATCAAACACTTATATAATAGAACAGTGAGAAATCAATATAGTATTGACGTGTAAGCTTGATCCATACTGCATAGATTTCAAAGTGCTGGGAAGCTTCATGCATGCTAACGGGGGGGGGGGGAGAGAAATCACAAATCCTACCAAGCTTTGAATTCCAGTGATTATAATGGCTGACCTGTAAAAAATGCCAACTGATATAATAATGACATGATTATAATGGGAGTAAGCAACAGTTTTCTAATAGGATTTAAAGCCCATTCCAAAAGATGAAATTCATACATGGTACTGTTATCAGGGCCAGGAACCAGTGGCAACACAGGCTCTACACCTTAGGAGATAATTCTCTAGTAGTACTGTGATCATAGTTTTTAACTAACTCCTAATAATTTATATTCATACTCATAGATATTCCGTCACTCAATCTTCCCCAGAGAGTAGAAATTAGACAAAAATATACATCAAGTGCCTAGGTTAGTTACTTTTGTGGAACTGGAGAAGATAATTTTGGTCATACTAAATAAATTCATAAATGTTAATTTTTGGACATAGTTATATATGACTTTTTCTGTGTAAAAAATACTGGTGATAATAGCAAACACAGAATAGCCGATAAATTCTATATACCTCTGGGACATTTCTTTCCATGTATTTATGATCACTATGCAATTTAGATAATGTACAAAGGAACAAACATAGTGATAAAAATTAATACTTTTTATGACCTTGTTGAAGAAAGGAGAATAGTAATACAATGTGTGTGACATATCATCATTCCCAATTCCTAGAACCAATGTACAATATACAACTTCTGTTTTCTCTTCTTTCTTTCTTTCTTTTACCATCTTTGTACATTCCCTTAAAAAAGAATCCCTACAATAATGAAATTTATAAAATGATACAGAAACACAAGTCATACTGGAAATAATCTATTTTGAATACCAAGGTTTCTTTCCGTGGTAGTAACCATTCTTTCTCAGACTTCCTCTTATATTAATCTACAGCATGAAATACAGGTAAAATAAAAATTTTTAGTAACAAAAAAGATGTTGAAATTGAATTTAGGTGTTATGTAAGATCTAGTTTTATCTAGTATGAGTTACATACTAGACTATGGTCTTGGGAAATAGCTGTTTCACATTTGCATTTTATAAACAATGCTTAACTGGACTCTTGCATTCAGGTTCTAAGACGGATTCCATGTTCTAGCTAAAGGCCCACCAACTGTCTTAGCTTCAACTGGTCAGAAAATCTCCAGTTATTTGCCTTTAATATATAACTAATTAAAATGCATAGAGCAACACTACATTTGGGGTATTTTTCTTTGAAAACCAATAAATTTGTTGGCCATAATAGAAAACTTTAGAGAGCCAGCTCAAAAAATGATCTTGTAAAAATAATAGGTTTTAAGGTTTCAGATTTTATCTATGAGAACTGAATTCAGAAGAAACATGAACATACTTCTAGCACTTGGTTCAACCTTAGGCATTCTTAAAAATTGAAAAGTAGTTCTTTATTTTGGACTATTGAGGATTCTAAAAATGTTTGACTACTTGACTATGAATTCTCTACAAGTCATGTCAAATATGTAAACAAAAATCTTTATTAAAAAAAGGTGGATTCTGAAAAGGCTGATTGATTAGAACTTCAGTGACGTACAGAGATTGGATTGCTTCTGCTGCTACACATTTTTACACTTTATCATAGATAGTCTTTAGTCCAGTAAACACCATCATGTTGATACAAGCAAGGTATTTGAAAAGAGCCCTGATATGTGTATGACTTTGTTTGCTATGCTATAACATTAACTTCTTGAAAGTGCTTCCACATTTGAAAATGGAACATTTCCAGGACATGGTAGGCATGTGTAGTTCCAAAACAAATTTTCTCTTACCCCTTTGTTGTGAATGTTGTGTTTAATCTATCAAAAAATGAAAGTTGGAAAAGTAAGAACAACTAGAGCACCATTCAGAGAAATGTAAGGACAACAGTGAAATATAATGAACAAAATGGGAGAAACTCTTAAGCAAATGTAAAATAACAGAAGTGAAAACCATTAATATTGAAGAGGAAAAATTCAAAATTATAGTTTTATGATACAATTTATGTGAGTATATAAAAAATGATACATTAGAAACAGATAAGCATTTTTTTATGAACAGCATAGTCTACCAGAAATAAAGAAAAAGTTACTAAACAAAAGTTCAACATTCACAGGCAAGGTAGACAGACAATTTAAATGGTGGGCATCTTAGTCACTTTTCCATTGTTTTGAAGAGATACCATGACCAAGGCACTTCTTATAAAAGAAAGAATTCAACTGGGGTCTTGCTTGCAGTTTCAGAGATTTAGTCCATTATCATCATGATGAGAACATGGCAGCAGTCATGGGAAGGATGGTACTAGAGAGTTAATTTAGATTGAGCATTCCTTGGGTATATGCTCAAGAGTAGTATAGCTGGGTCCTGAGGTAGACTGATTTGAATTTTCTGAGCAATTGCCATACTCATTTCCAGAGTGGCTGTACAAGTTTGCACTCCCACCAACAGTGGAGGAGTGTTCCCCATGCTCCAAATCCTCTCCAATATAAGCTGCCTTCAGTGTTTTTGATCATAGCCATTATGACAGGTGTAAGATAGTATCTCAGAGTCATTTTGATTTGCATTTCCCTGAAAGCTAAGGATGTTGAGAAATGTCTTAAGTGTCTTTCAGCCATTTGAAATTCTTCTGTTGAGAATTCTCTGTTAAGTTCTGTAGCCCATTTTTTAATTGGATTGTTCGGAATTTTGACACAAGTTCAAATATGTTCATAGCAGCCTTATTCATAATTGCCAGAACATGGAAACAACCTAGATGCCCCTCCACTGAAGTATGGATTAAGAAAATGTGGTACCTATACACAATGAAGTACTATACAGCAGTTAAAAACAATGATATCATAAAATTTGCAGGCAAATGGATGGAACTAGAAAATATCATCCTGAGTGAGGTAACCTAGACTCAAAAGGACAAACATGGTATGTACTCACTCATAAGTGAATACCAGATGTAAGGCAAATGATAACCAGACTGCAATTCACAGCTCCAGAGAAGCTAGCTAACAAGCAGGACCCCAAGAGAGATACATAGATAGCACAGCAAAGGAGAAATAGATGAGATCTACATGAGAAACCTGGGAGTGGGGGGGTAATGGAGGACAAAGAATGGGGGATGAAAACATAAGGAAATGGGAAGGTTGAGTTGGAACAGGGACAGAGTGGGAGGAAAGAGATACCATGGTAAATGAAGACATCATGGGAATAGGAAGAGGCAGGATGCTGGGAAGGTTCTCAGGAATTCACAAGGATGACCCCACCTTGAAATACTGGCAATGGTTTAGAGGGTGCCTGGACTGGTCTACTCTGGTGACCAGACTAGTGAATACCCTAACTGTCATCATAGAACCTTCATCCAGTGACTGATGGAAGCAGATGCAGAGATCCACAGCCAGGTGCTAGGCTGAGCTCTGGGAATCCAATCCATGAGAGAGAGGAGGGATTCTGTGGGCAGGGGATGTCGAGATTAATGCAGAAATGACCAGTCACACTAGTGGAAACTTATGAATTGCGGACAAGTAGCTGTGGAGCACCCATAGGGCTAGACTAGGCCCTCTGGATATGGGAGACAGTTGTTTAGCTAGAACTGTTTGAAGGGACCCCAAGCAGGGGGATCAGGATCCATCCTTGGTGTATGGGCAGGGTTTTTGGAGCCCAATACCTAGGGTGTGACACCTTGCACAGCCTTGGTGCCGGCGGGGGACGGGGGGTTGGACCTGCCTCAGCTGAGTGTGCCAGGCTTAGCTGACTCCAAATGGGAGACTTGACTTGGAAAATGTGGGGATGTGGGGTGGGTTGGGGGGAAATCTGGGGGGTAGGAAGATGGTAGAGGGAGTGATCTGTGATTGATATGTAAAGTGAATAGAAAATATCTTAATAATAATAAAAAAATAGAGTTATACCCTCTTCCGCCAGCACAGAAAGACAGCTAGACCTAGCAACACAGTTTTTTAAAGAAGGCCTCACCTTCACCAACAAGGCCATACCTCTTAATCTCAATCCTTTCAAATAGTGCCATTCCCTGGTGACTAAGCATTCAAATATATGAGCCTATGGGAGACATTCTTATTCAAACCACCATATTCCCCTCCTCCCCCCACAAGGGCTTGTAGCAATATAATAATGCATAATGCACTTACTTCAACTGCATACCAAGTTTTGATTGTCCTCCCCAAATGAAATTCTTTGTATCATTGGAGATTCCTTTTCTCACAATGTCCTGTGTAGACATATTTCCTTGAAAAAGTTATCCTAGTCTCAAACAGCCATGCCACTATTCAATCATATCTAGGTAAGGCTGTTGAAATTTCTATTGCAGCGGCATGCTTAGCAACTGCTGGTACTACAAACACTATCCACAACAGTTAAAGCTTTCAGATTGACTCTAGTTTAATTTCCAAGTGCCCTGCATGTAGTGTGTGTTTTATTTTAAATTAGGGTCACACCATTCAGTTCTCATCAGCAATCATGAATAACAGTAATGCCTGTAATGATTTCAAGAGTGTCTGGGGTTTCACAAGATAAAAATTCATAGGGAAAACTAATATTCTTGGAAATGGTAGATTCATTAAAAAATGTTATGGATTGAGGGAGGAACAAAATCTAGGCAACTCTGAGGTTGTTTTCTGTGGTAGTATGAATGTAATTGGTCCCCCATGAGCTCAAAAGGAGTTGTGCTTTAAGGAGGTGTGGCTTTGCACAGAGTAGGTGTGGTATTGTTGGAGGAAATGTGTTACTGTGGGGGCAGGCTTTGAGGTCTCCTTTGCTCAAGTTTTACTGACTGTAACACTCAGTACACTCCCCTTTGCCTTTAGATCAAGATGCAGCTCCTTCTCCACTCTCAGTTCCTGCAGCATCATGTTTGCCTGCATGTAGCCATGTCACACCATGATGATAATGGATGAAACCTCTGAAACAGTAACCCACCAAATTGAATGCTTTCCTTTATAAAAGTTGTTATGGTCACTGTATCTCTTCACAGCAAGAGAAACCATAACTAAGACAGAAGTTGGTTACTGGGACTGGAGTATTGGTGTGATAGGTCTAATCATGTTTTGATTTGAGGAATTTATACTTTATTATGTTGGGTTAAGAAAACAGTGGATATTTTGGTAAGGAAAGTGTCTGCAATTTGCTCTTGTCCAAAGAGTCTGCCTAAGGCGAAAATAAAGATATTTGTATTAATTCTATTGGCAGATGACACCTCAGAAGAGCCTAGTATAGACTCTGTTGTGAAGTTACTAGTGTTAACTCTCATAAAGATTTATAATGAAAGGAGCAAGCTGAGCAAGGAAAAAATGCAAAATGCACAATTTGAGAGGAAAAGAGCAACAGGAAGAGGAATGCAATTAAGTACTGTGTTCAAGGCGATAAACAGATTTTAAAATGGAATAAAGGGAGTGGTTACCTCAAGGGAAAAACCAACCCAGCTAAGTTTCCAACTTGGGAAAAGGAATTAAAAAAAAGATTAGAGTCAGATGTGCTGGTGAACTTTAGTCCTAGTATTTGAAAGACAGAGGCTGGATGGTCTCTGAATTTGAGACCAGACTAGTATTGAGATCCAATTTCAGGAGAGCCACCTTAGGCAGTGAAGTACAGAAAATTGGTGAAGTTTAAATTGGACAAGGGGCCATTTTCCATCCCTAGTAAGCTACAGAACTTGGAGCTTCAGCCATGTGGTTCTGGAGTGAAGGACTGAAGAATGGGCCTGTGGAATTTGTCCCAAAGACTTTCAGGAAAGCCATTGAAGTCAGACATTTGTCAAGGTGTTCCTGAAGGGAGGCCTAGAGAGGCCATTGCATGAAGCTGTGAAGTTGAAGCCTGGATTGCCTTGGAGAAATCAAGATATTTGAGATGCTACAGCTCTGGAATCCCTGACAATGAAAGCCACTAATAGGGAGTGGAAACAGCCTAAGATAAAGATGGACATTGCAGTCAACAGAGCTGGAAGTAGTTAAAGATCTGAAGAGTTTTTTGATATCAGACATGGAGATGCAGTTTGGAGTTTGCCCAGCTGTGTTTCAGTTTGTTTTCATCCTGTATTTCCTCACTATGCTCCATTCCTTATGTTTTGGAATGGTAATGAATATTCTGTGCCATTATATGTTGAAAATATATGATCTGTTTTTTAAAATTATTTTTATTAAGAAACTTTTTCATTCATTTCATCCTCCAATCAAAGATCCCCCCTCTTCCCTCCTCTCACCCCCCAGCCTTCTCCTTTCATTCTACCCCCCCCTACTCCCACCCACAAGAAGGCAAGTCCTCCCATGGGAAGGCACATCCAGTAGAGGCAAGTCCAAGCTCTTCCCCCCTGCCTCAACGGTTCATGAGGTGTCTCATCATAGGTAGTTGGCTCCACAGTGCCCGCTCATGTACCAGAGATGGATTCTGATCCTACCTTCAGGGGGCCTCACAAGTAGATCAAGTTACACAACATTCTCACCATGCAGAGGGCCTAGTCTAGTCCCATGTAGCCTCCACAGCCATTGATCCAACTTTCATGAGTTCTCTCTAGTTTGGTTTGGTTATCCCTACATGTTTCCCCATCATGATCCTGATGCACTTGTTAATAGAATCCTTCTTTTCTCTCTTTGGCTGGACTCCTGGTGCTCTGTGTGGTGATTAGCAGTGTATCTCTGCATCTGCTTCCACCAGTCATCAGAGAAAAGCTCTGTGATGACAGTTGGGGTATTCACTGGTCTGATCTCTGTGGGAAGCCAGTTCAGTTCAGGCACCCTCTCCACTATTCCAATAGTCCAGCCTGGGGCCATCCTTTGAGATTCCTGGCAGCTTCCCTAGCATTGGGTTTCTCTCTATCCCCATGATATCTCTCTCTATCATGGTATCTCTTTTGTTGCTTTCCCCTCCCTCCCTGGTCCAGCTCAACCATATCATTCCCTTATGTTCTCATCCTCTATCCCCAACCCCCTATGGTGATATTTTATTTGTACTGAAATGTGATTTTATTTGTATGTTAATAAATAAAGTTGCCTGGGTGTGGTGGTATTGTGTTCCCCAAAATATTGTGTACCTTAATAAACTTATCTGGGGTCAGAGACAGAATAGCCACAATATTAAACAGAGGTTAGGCAGTAGTAGCACACACCCTTAATCCTAGCATTCCAGAGACAGAAATCCCTCTGGATCTCTGTGAGTTCAAGGCCACATGGGAAACAGCCAGGCGTGGTGACCCACGCCTTTAATCCCAGAAAGCACGCCTTCAATCCCAGGGAGTGGTGGTAGAAAGCAGAAAGGTATATAAGGCGTGAGGACTGGAAACTAGAAGCCTTTGGCCTGGAGAAGCATGTGGCTGGTTAAGCTTTCAGGCTTCTAGCAGCAGTTCAGCTGAGACCCATTCTGGATGAGGGCTTGGGGCATCCAGTCTGAGGAAACAAGACCAGCTGAAGATTCAGTGAGGTGAGATAGTTGTGGCTTATTCTGTCTCTCTGACCATCCAGAATTTCACCCCAATAACTGGCCCTGGGTTTGATTTTATTAATAAGAACTTTTAAGATTCATGCTACACCTGGGGGTCAGAGGTAATAGCAAGCCATAGCAGAAGCTAGGCGGTGGTGGTGCACGCCTTTAATCCCAGCACTTGGGAGGCAGAGCTAGGCAGATCTCTGTGTGTTCAAGGATACAGCTAGCATGGAGACACACGCCTTTAATCTCAATACCAACCATAGAAGACATGGAGGTCTGTATAGACAGGCAGTGATGAGGAGGTCATGTGGTTGGGTTTACAACCAATGAGAAGGCAGAATAGAAAGTCAATAAAAACGACAAACACACAGGAAGTAGGTCTCTTGCTGAGGAAGACAACAGTGGCAGTGAAGGGTAAGGTTTTTAGCTCTTAGCTATTGCTCTGACCTCTTGGGCTTTCATCTCTGCATTGGCTCTGTGTTTCTTATTTAACAAGACAGTTACATGTACAATCCCCCATTGCCCACCCTCATCTCCAATTTACTCATAGAGATCTCATCTATTTCCCATCCCAGGGTGGTCCATGCTTCCCTCTTTGGTTCTTCTCTGTTAGTTAGCTTTTCTGGAGTTGTGGGTTGTTGCTTGAGTACCCTTTGCTTCATATCTAGTATCTACTTATGAGTGGGTACATACCATGTTTGTCCTTCTGAGTTTGGGTTACCTCACTCAGGATGATATTTTCTAGTTCCACCCCTTTGCCTGCAAATTTCATGATGCCATTGTTTTTCTCTGCTGAGTAGTAATCTATTGTGTATATGTACCACATTTTCTTAATCCATTCTTCAGTTGAGGGGCATCTAGGTTGTTTCCAGTTCTCGCTATTATGAATAATGCTGCTATGAACTTAGTTGAGCATGTGTCTTTGTGATATGATTGAGTATTTTTGGGTATATGCCCAAGAGTGGTTTAGCTGGGTCTTTAGGTATTCATTCCCAATTTTCTGAGAAACCGCCACACTGATTTCCAAAGTGGCTGTACCAGTTTGCACTCCTACCAACAGTGGAGGAGTATTCCTCTTGCTCCACATCCTCTCCAACATAAGCTATCTGCAGTACTTTTCATCTTAGCCATTCTGAGAGGTGTAAGATGGTATCTCAGAGTTATTTTGATTTGCTTTTCCCTGATAATTAAGGCTGCTGAGAAATTCCTTAAATGTCTTTTGGTCATTTGAAATTCTTCCTCTGAGAATTATCTGCTTAGCTCTATAGTCCATTTTTTTAAATTGGATTGTTTGTTATTTTGATGTATTGTTTCTTGAGTTCTTTATATATTTTGGAGATCAGCCCTCTGTCAGATGTGGGGTTGGTGAAGATCTCTTTCCATTCTGTAGACTGTCATTTTGTCTTATTTACTGTGTCCTTTGCCTTATAGAAGCCTCTCAGTGTCAGGAGGTCCAATTTATCAATTGTTGCTCTCAGTGTCTGCGCTACTGGTGTTGTATTTAGGAAGTGGTCTCCTGTGCCAATGCATTTTTAAATATTTCCTACTTTCTGTTATATCAGATTCAGTGTAACTAGTTTTATACTGAGGTCTTTGATCCATTTGGACTTGAATTTTGTGCATGGTGATAGATGTGGATCTATTTGCAATCTTCTACATGTTGACATCCATTTATGTTCAAAATCCATGGCTCAGTAGTTAAGAGAAATTGTTGTTCCTGCAGAGGACCTGTGTTTGATTCCCATCATCCAAACCTTGCTTTATAACAGTCTGTAGCTCCCCTTACAAGGATCCATCACCCTCTTCAAACTCCTTGGGCACCAGGGCACCAGGCTTACATGTGGTGAACAAACATACCTGCAGGCCCAACACACACAGAAAAAAAAAACACAAAATAAATAACTCTAAAAGTTTATAGAAAAGAAATTTGTTTGGGTATGTTAAGATATTCTGCTTCCTTCATTTCCTCAACAGTGGATATGTGGTTGTCCTTCCTGTAATGAAAAATAAGAGTATTCACTAACTGTCTTTAATAAATGCTGTCCAGATTATAATGTCTAGAATGTTGTCTCTAATAGTCCCAATTCCTTTTAAAGGGTAGAGTTCCACACTTCACTTGTTTTACAAAGATATTGGTTGTTATACAGCTCCTGGTAATAACTGTGTTCAGTTATGAAAATGATCATATAACTATACATGTGAAATGAAGCAGCAGAAATCTAATGTAGTTAATGCATTGATTTTTCAATGACAGGAATTATAGGTACAAGGGAGACTTTCCATTACAATTTCTTTTCCCCTTTCTTTCTTTTTTTATCACCATAACCATATCCTTATCTTGAGGAGATAAGATAGTTAATGTACCAACATATGTAAAAATTTATAGAAAAAATGATAGATCAAAAATCAGGGTAACAACTGTTAGTGATTTGCTTGTGAATTTCTGTCCTTTCTCTTACCTTCTCAAATGTTGCACTAACTTTTCCATCCTAAAGTATAAAATTGAGGTAAAATAAAGTATTTAACGAATGTATGACGATAGTCGTTACTTTGTTGATGTTCTACCATGTTTTTCCTATGAGGAAGGTCTGAAGGATTCAGTAATAATTTGCATCTTCAAAGCCTCCCTTGGTAAACAGCTCTTTAATGGCAGAGCCCCCTAAGTCTACTCAATTCACATGTGTTCTATCATTGTTTTCCTGCCCTAAAATAAAGATCAATGTTTCACAAGATTTCAATTATTTACTAAGTGACTCTTTGCAACAGAAACAAAGCGTTGAACTCTGAATTATAAAGTTTGATTCAAATTTTTTTAAGAAAATAAAAAATTGACAAGTTCGAATGAAAGGGAGGTGTCAAAGTTATAGGGCTAATTAGGGAGAAACTACCAAGTGATAGATTGTATTAAGTGAGGTTGGGAACTATTGTGACACCTGTACTTGTTTTAAAACAAAGAAGAGAAAGTTCGTTGACACATGGATAATTTTTAAATGTTATTTTATAATAGATACTCAACAATATGAAGAATGTTTGATATTGTATCAACAAATCTCATGTTAAAATTAATTTGCTGGAAAATTTCAAAATAAAAGATAATCATTAGAATATCCAAAAGAAAAATAAAGGAAAAATGCAATACACCAGATTCCAAATATATCAGTAATATCACTTATTATGGTTAAAGGTTTCAGATTAATACAATATAGAGAAACAATAATCCATAATAATGAAGAAGAAGGATAGAACTTTATTTCAGGATGTTAATAATTCTACATAAATTAAATGTACTTTACAAACAAAATACTACCTTTTTTTTAGGAGAAAAAAACTAATCAATATAAAATTAAGGAAAAATTTAAGGAGCAAGAATCAAAACTGACAGGAATAGAAAATAGCAAACATTTTCATTGTTGGCTGCATGGTGAAAGAACTGGCAGTGTATTAGTCCTGTGGTACATTTCCAACAGCTGCTTTAAATAGACTTAAACAGAGACAAAGAAAAACACAGGGAGAGGATCATCACTCTTTTTCACATCAAGCAATCACAATAGAGAACAAAAGAGTGAACCTTCAGTTGGTCTTTAGGTTCTGGCCACCAGGCACAGGAACTCTGCATCCCAGCAAATCTTCCACTCACATTGAAAAGAATGGTGCTTCCCTGGGTACAGGCATCCAGTGAAACTGATGTCAGCAGGGTGTCAGGGACAGAGCACCACCTGGAGACTGCATCAAATACATAAACCACTCTACCCTATTTATCACACTACCAAAATGCATGAGAGATTTAACTTAAGGAATTCTTCTAGGCTTGTGAACCACACATCAATTGCAGACAAAATTATTTATGGAAATATACTACATACAGTCAGTCAAGATTAAATATCGCAACACAAGGTCAACAATAAATTTGAAAGTCAAATATGAACAATGTGTGTGCACATGCCAATATATTCTTGTTCCCGCATGTTTGTAAATAAAATAACAGACAGCCTTATAATATCCACTTTTACTGTCTGAAATAATAGTATCATAGGAAGTGGCAGGAAAATAAGCCATGGGCCAGAATTCCTTATTTCTTTACAAGGAAGCATGAAGTAGATACCTCTACTCCGGCAATTATTTGTTACATTTCAATATTGAAATAAGAGTTCAGCTAAACTGAACACAGTAATTTGTTCTCCAGCCACCAGTTTTCCTTTTAGAACTTTCAAATGACCTTTTCTTAGGCATCTTCATTTTTTGGACGGTAGGTGGCGCTGTGAGCAAGGGAATCACTGACTCCCCAATACACAATGAGCCCTGGAGGTCTGACATTTGCCTTTAAGACAGTGGTTTTCAGCCTTCCTAATCCTACAGCCCTTTAAGAGTTCTTCACACTATGGTTACCCCCCCAACCACTAAACTTTGTTTTTTACTCTCTACCTCTCCCTTTGCTATTGTTATGAATGATAATGTAAATATCTGATATGCTATGCCAAATGAGTCTCAACACACAGGTTGAGAACCATTGCTTTAAGCTAAGGAAGAAATCTGAACTTCAACCAATTTTGTTTCCTTCAGGAGGAGAGTTTATGTTCCATCTTAGAATCTGTCACAGAGAAAAACATGTAAATCAAAAGAGGATTCACCTCTGAAAAGCATATTATTTTTCTGGTCATCTCCCCTTGGTCTTAGGGTATTGCATTTATTCTATTGCACACACTTTCTTTCCTTTTACAGGACCTTCTTGTAGTGCTGCCTTCCTCTTTCCCCAATTTTTTAATCTCCAATTTCCAAATTTGCCAGTTCACAAGTTTTTCTTTTTTTGCATGGTCATATTTAGTTACAGATAACAACACACACGCACGCATGCACACACACACACAATATAACATTCTCACCTACTCTCATGAAGAAAATCCATATATTTTCCTTGTTAACTGCCATCTTGTTTAGTCTTCTTCACATCCTCCTGTTTTTATCTAATTACTAATCCTTTCTTTGTCTTTTATATCTCTAATTTGCATGTTTTAGCTACTTCTGTTTGTATCGAAAATCACTTACTCTGAATAACACTTAATGACTTTTAAATGCTGGTTGCATGCCTGTAAACTTTAAAATCAATGTTCCTTACTAATATTTCATATTAACAGCTCCTGATAGAAACTCCATTCTTATTTTATTTGTGTTTTCTATCTCTGTGAATCTCCTCTCAAGAGAGAAATTTATTATTTTAGTCATTTGTCCATTGCTTATCTGTATTAACACTCATTTCTAATATTTAAATTGTGTGAATGCAACATGAAGGCCTAGACTTGAGTTAAAGACTCCATCTTAGAGAAGGGCCACCATCTTAGACTATTTGATGACTGGATACTGCACTCAGTTCACGGAAGAACCTCAGGAATGTGCCATGATAATTCCAACAGATACCCTAGAAGCAGCTAGTTAAAAAACAGGGCAGTAAAGTTTAACAAGATCCTGATGCTTCTGCAGACATCCTGTCCACAGTTTATGGCTCTTGCAGATATCCAGATATCTTGTCAAGAGCTTGTGGTTCTATGCCAAAAGTTTAACCCAATAGCTGCCGCTGCCACATTTCCCTCCATCTGCTGTATTGGACCATAGGGTGATGGTCCAGGTTGGAATCTGAAAATAAAAAGACCCTTGTGTGTTTGCATCAGAAACGGGCTCCTTGGTGGTCCCATGGGGTTTTGTGACACAGATTCAACAATTGCAGGGAAGGCCAAGTAAATAAAAGTGAGTGAGCCATGGCCAAGTATGAGAAACCTTCCTCTGGCATCAGTTCCAGTTAATATTCAGGATATCAAGTACCAGCCCCTAACACGTCCATGACAAGATCAGTAGGAATGAAGGAGAGATTTAAGACAATGAGATTGGAACACAGCAAAGAGATGAGAATAACAAAGTGCAGCCCAAAAGAAAGAAGGAGGTTACTTTGACAGAGCCCTTGGACAGTGGCAAAGGGAAATGGAAGACCCTAGCCTCTAGATCATGGAGTGTAGGGAAAGAAAGGAGACTAAATCAGATGTTAATGCTCTTCATCTGATGCCACCAAGGTACTCCATGCTTCCCAGAATATACTAAGGCTGCTTGTGTGTTAGGTCTTCATTTCCTGCATCAAATAACACTATGCCAGCAGCCTGAACTATACTCTTTGTCTATTCAGTGCTAATCCTGCACTATGACGATGTGAGAGACAAGGTGATGGTCACAGAGGATAAGATCAATATCCCCATTAAGGTGTCTGGTGTCAATGTTGGACGTTTCTGCCCTTGGTTTGTTTGTAGTAACCCTTCCTAGTGTCACCATTGCAAGCTCCAGCTGCAATGATGGGATGATGAGCTTGCTGCAGAACTTGGAACTGCACCAGAAGGTTGCCCAAGCACTGATGCCCCAGGTAAGAAGAAAGCAGAAAGTAAGAAGTCACAGAGGAGTCTGGTGATGACACTGGCTTTGGTCTTCTAATCAAAACTTTTTGTTAACATGTACAAGAAAAAGTTGAGCATCTTTTAGAAAACCCTGGTATTTCCACCACACAGCTTAACCAGATGCACAGAATGTTAGGACGGAAGAATATATCTTGGTGCTGTCCCAGTGGACAGTGACAGAGGCCAGTGACTACAGCCTGGAGTCATGCCGGTCTTGCACTCATAAAATGGCTTCTCTCGTTCAGATAATTTGGCCACCTTTTGATCTTATTGATAGCCAATCTATAAAATAAACATATGATCCTTTTTAAAGTATGTGCAATTTCTATAAAATAAACATATGCTCCCTTTTAAAGTATGTGCAATTTGTAACAATAAATCCAGAATACCCACTCAATGAACCTATTTTAATAAATTTAGCAGGATCTAATTTACTATCCTTTCCACTACCATGTTATTTTCTTAATATCCAGTTTCAAACCAGCTCCCCAGAGACCTCCTTACAGGAATTAGAAAATTGCACAACTTCACTATGAGCATAGTATGAATCCTCATGAATTAATACTGTCTACCTCATGTATGTGACCTTATAGTAAATTGGGATTTTTTAATGATCTAGAAACACAGATGTGTGTTCACAGAATATCCTTAAGACCATCAGCACATCTTCAAGGAAGGTTATTGCTATTTGCAAAGCCAGAGCAGAATTTATTTCCTCAGACAAAGTAGCAGAGGTCAATACAATACTGGGGAGAGCATTTATAATCTGTAATTCTTCTATTCCATAAATATATTACACTAAAATCATAGATAGACATGTTTATAACTTTCCACAATCTCATAGTTTATTGAATGACAATAAATTCCAAAATCTTTATCAAGTTTTCTTGGGAGGAATATTCCTAACTAGACCCAATTTCTCTTAGTAAGAGGCCAATTATATTGAAGGAAAATTTTAGATTGTGTGTTTCATGTGTTTGTGTATTAGTGTTTACCTGAACATATGTCCATGCAGCACATGTCTGACAGACCTAACAAGGCCACAAGAATCCCTCAAGTTCTATTGTACTAGAATCAGAGATGGTTATGAGCAGCAATGTGCATGCTTAGAATTATACCTGCGTTCCTTAGAAGAGTAGTCTGTGCTTTCAACTGCTGAAAGTAGTTCTGTCAGGTCATCAGACAGTTTTTTGTTTGTTTTTTTAAAGTCTACTCTAATTCACCAATATTAACAGGCTCACCAATATTCAGGCTGAATTGGGACTTTTTTTTTTGAGGATGAAAAGGTTCAAACCCCTCTATTACAAACTATGGATGTTGAAAAATAAACAGTTATGTTCATTACTTGTTGATAAAGTACAAGAAGGCAGAGATATGTGATATTTCTCTTTAGATAAGAGAAGGACTTTAATCATCTGTTGACAGTGACACAAGTCTATGTAAACATGTTTTCTGAACCAGGTTGTGTAAGTCTTGGCTCTAGGTGCAAATTCCTGACAGCATAAAGAAAAACAGTATACAGACAAAAATGTCAAAATGAATTTACACTTTTTTCACACAATTGGTAAGGAATTTTAATTATTCTCATTGTCTATATGCAATAGAATTTATAGAAGATACAAAATAAATTATGGCATATAAATAGAAAGAGTTAGCTCTCAGTCCATGTTATGAAGGCTGGGACATTGTTCTTTCCCCCAACTCCCCAATTCCATGACTCTTAAATCTGTCCACTTAATGAATTGCAGCATGAAACTTCCTCATCCTTATAACCCTGTCTTAAAAATTGAAGTGAAAGAGATTGTTGAAAGGTTTTTGAATTCTAATTTCCATTTTGGTATGCTGATGCTGAGATTCAGAATAAAGCAAACCAGAGTGTACAAAACTCACATTTGATGTTAGAATTCATGAAAGGTGTTGTTGTTGATTGAAAAAGGAATATATACTCTAATTTCCATTTTGCTATGCTGATGCTGAGCTTCAGAGTAAAGCAAATAAGAGTTTAAAAAACTCACATGTGATTTTAGAATTCATGAAAGGTGTTGTTGTTAATTGAAAAAGGAATATATAGCTGGAAAGGGAAGATCTTATTAAAAAAATAATAAAGAATGGAATTATAAAAATCAGACTGAAATAACAGTAGACCATTTGGGAAGCATGTGTTATATCCCTGAAAATATTAGGTAAAGTCCATAAAACAGACAAACAAAAAAATCTAAAACCTTAGGCATCCTAAAAATGAAATTTTTTAATTTCTTTGATCAAATATCATTCAGGATTAGAAACTTTGTTCAGTATATCTGTACACTCTAATATGAAAATGTATTTTAACCATATACATTCTTCTTTGTTCAAGAGTCTATCAGCTTGCACATCTGACTGTATTTCTCATTCATTACCATTTTAAAATGATGTTTTATCATTCTGATCATTCTTAAGCCAGAGCCTCACTGTGTGCTTAGCAATTTCTTATCTACTGATCTTTCACAGGTTCTTTGGCTAAAAATTCCCAAGAGCCTATTTGTGTCCTCTATTTTAACCTTAGTCTCCCTACAAGAAGACTTTGTTGAATTTTCTTTTCCTAACATTATGAAAAACTTTACTATGGATAGTTAAAAAAGAGTATTAAAAAACTTAAAAAGTAACACTCAAATGCTCAATAAATGAGACTTATAGACACCCATGCACACATAAATTTTTATACTTATGTTTTAAATGGGATACTTGATGATTAATTAAGTGACACTTAATCAAATATCTCCTATAACACTTTGTATCCAAGTTATCTGTTTAGACATATTTTGGTAAAAAGATATAGTACGGAAAAAATAAAAGCAAAAAAAAGTGCTTTCATGCCTGCTGAAAAATACAGTAAAAATTTTGTTTTGAATACAGAAAGCAGATTGATAGATGTGATGACTTCAATAACCACAAAATTAATGCTGTGCTATTCACTTCTTAATAAAAGGAAAACTCTTCAGGATGCATTTGCAAAGTCATGTCTAAAGAAAACAAACTTAAAAGAAAAGGTGGGTGTTGTAAAATCCATATGATTACAAAGTCCTGCTCAAACAATGAAATAATAAATCTGAAAATAGAAGGGAAAATGCACTCAAGGTCATGCTCCCGAGATCACAGAAACTTAAACCAGAGTTGATGAATCTTTATTTGGCACTGGGAGAAGTTGCAAAATGGGAGGAACTTCTGTGTCTTGGTTTTCATCATCTTCTACTAAAACCCAGGAAGTTCTGCAGCAAGGAATTATGATGTACATCCTGTTGACTCTCTATCAGACAGGAGCACAACAATGCAATTGCCTTTTAGGGAAGTTGTAGGGTACTGAAAGGGAAGGAATGTACTCAGCTGTAATGTTGGTTTTCAACAGTAGGTACTGAATAGGAAACATTTTTCTTGAATTGCTATTCTTCTAAATCAATGCCTAGACTAGGATTAAAATTCTAAAGTCATTGTAACAATGAAAAATATCATCTATCACAAAGAACTCTTTCAAGAAGTATTTGTACTGATGGAGGAAAAATATGGTATATCATATATAACATGATAATTTTCAATGAAGTTAACTTATTTTGAAATTTCAATGTAAGTTTAAGACCTTTATAATTTCTTAACATGTATTGCAAAATTAACACATGCTTCACCTTTTAAGAAACAGTGCTTCAGATGGGCAGCTGTGGAGTACGCCTTTAATTCCAGAACACAGGAGACAGAGCCAGGCAGATCTCTGTGATTTTGAGACCAGGTTAGTCTACAGAGTTCTACATTACACTAAACCTGTTCCTGGTGATAAGTGAAGAATCTCTCTGGCAAATAGTACTTTACCATCAAAATTGCCTGACATTTCCAGTGTAAGATATCAATCCCAAGTACGATTCTTGAGTCCTGAATCCTTCAGATCCTGGTAAACACTGTATAAAACCTTGTTTGTGTATGTGTGTGTGTGTGTGTGTGTGTGTGTGTGTGCCCCCGCGCGCGCAAAAACCAGACGTCAACATTAAACATGTTCCTCAATACCTTTATATCTTTCCACTATATTTTTAAGACAGTTTTATCTGAGCATAATATCACTGATTGATCTAGACTAGCTGTTCAGTTTGCCCCATGAATCCCCATGTCTCTTTCTCCAAAGTTCTGGGATGATAGACATATATGCTTAGAAATAAAAGCATGCACCATTGTGCACAGCTCAGTGCCGGGGGTCAAGTTCAAAAATTAATGCATTTATGGCAAGCACTTTACCCACTAAGCCATTCCTCCCCCTCCTAAAATACCTTTACACAGGAGAGCTAGTAAGTAATGCCATCTCTCACTGTGCTATTAAGATACAAAATTTTTACAATTTATAATTGAAAAATATTTATTTCCTTAAATACCTTCTCTGATATTGCAGTGATTATATTTGAAAAATGTGCTGATATATGTATGAATTTGTTCTGTTACCTTATGAACTGCACAAAATTGATTCTACATAGGAATTTGGGATATTTGCAGGATAGGGTAACCACAGGAGTTTCCAGAACAAACTGTCTCTTATATTACTGAGGTGAAAGCTATGTTTTCTTGTCAAATAATGGATGTTGGAGTAGTGAAAATGAATAGAACTCATCATTCAAATGTAAGGAGAGTACGGTTTAAGACAGTAGTAATTTTCAAAAACTGAATGGAAAAGATTAGAAAATCTTCAATGAAAATCAAAGAAGAGAAAACCACTAATGCTGAAGAGGAAGAATTCAAAATTCAGCTTTAGCCTACACTCTATATAAGTATATATGAGAGGAAAAAGGATACTTTAGAAAGAGAACTATCTTTACTCTAGGAAAAGCATAGTGTATCTCTGGTTAATAGAAACTTACAGAGCAAAATTGCAACATCCATACACAAGCTTAACAGACCACTTTTAATGGTGGCTTACAATACTACAATCACTTTCTGAGGAGTCTTCAGGGGTTGCTTTAAGGAGGAAAACATTTGTCCAAAGTACAGAATAGAAGAAATATAGGGAGGGAGTTCCTGTCTGACTGTTGACATCTCAGCCCTATCTATATTCAGAGGCAAGCAGGTTCTACCTGCTGGACCATCTGTCCTCCTACCTTTCACAGGATCCCCCTGTAGTAGAGAGCTAGATTGTCTTCCCTGGAGAAAAGTAGCACATTTCCTGGGGCTATCTGGAAGTGCTAATGGCCAACATCCTGGGAGGCATCTGCATCTAAGACTGTCAGGAGCACTAGGAGACTTGGAGTCTGAGGCAAATAAACACTGTCACACTGAAGGAATGTTTTAAAGATTAACCAGTTTCAAAGCTTCTGCTAATTAAATGTTGTTTATTACATGAATTATAGTGTAAGTGAATTGATGAGTAAGTGCAGAAAATGAATGCATACAGAATCAAGGATAACTATTACATACTCAATGTTCACTTGAATTAGTTTTACATTTAAATTTCAATCTATGTGTGCCATGGAAAAATGTTTCTCTAGATCCATTTTTTAGTCTGTCAGCCTTGAAGGACTTAATTCATCTTTAAGCATTGTGCTGGTTGTGTAGGACATGACAACAAACGGGGTCCTGCATTAGTACACTGTGTGTTTCTGAAGGGAAACATACATTAGATATCCCCTTTAGAAATCAGGCATTAGGTTTTAGATTAGACATGACTATTTAAATCCTGTTGAAATGAGCACAGTCATTTCATATTCTATGTCTCCTGTTCATTTTTTTCAGAACTTTTTGTAGTGGTTTCCATCCACCTTCCTGTTTTGTTGAACACTAGATGGCACTATGAGCACAGTGGTCATTGCTCTATAAAGTCTAGCTTGGCTTATGCTTTTAAGGGCAGTAATGCAATCTGTGCTTAAAATGACTTGTCACCTTCTGGTAATTTTAACATATGATCTATGAAGTCCACAATGAGATTCTACACTGAGAATGCATATTTTCTTACCATTTTCCTGTGCTGTACTTCTGTAGTTTCTTTTCTTTATCTACTCTCATCTTCCCTATCTAAAACCTGACCTTAAATTCCATGATTTACCATCCCCCACCAATAAACTGCATAAGTTCCTTAAATTCACTTAAAATATACTTTCTTAAGCTGGAATGCATTACTTTTGTATGATGGAAGCACAAAATTTTATAACAGTTATACACACTGACAGCAAAATAATTGTTTAGTATTCCCTTGCAATGCAAGTCTCAAAGAATTGGCTGCTTTGTGTGCTATGGTTTCTCTCTGAATAGTAATCCTTCCATTGTCTTTCTTAGCTCTAGTGTTCATGGATTACACCTACTTATCTGTGAGTATTCAGTTATAAATTGCTTCCTCTAATGACCCATAGAGACCATTCAAATGCTGGTTTCACTTAAAGAAATGATCAACAACCTTGGTCATCAGGGATATGCATATCAAGACCTCTTTGAAATGCCATTTTACACTAATCAGGACGTGTAAGATCAATAAACAAATTACAGCACATGCTGGTGAGGTTGTAGAAAAAGGAAGATCCTTATCCATTGATGGTGGAAATAAGAATTTCTACAGGCACATTTGAAATCATTGTGCAGGTTCCTTGGGAAACAGGGAATGGATCTACCTCATAATCCAGTTGTGCCACTCTTGGGCATATACCCAAAGGACTCTTTATCCTATTACAGAGAAACTTTCTCACCCATGTTCATTGCTGCACTGTTTGTATTAGTCAGAAACAGTAAATATTCAAAAACAAGCGAACTGATAATGAAAATGTCGTCATTTACACAATGGAATATAAATCAGCTATTTAAAAATGAAATCAAGCTGAACCGTGGTGGAGCATGCCCTTAAACCCAGCATTTGGGAGGCAGAGCCAAGTGGATCTCTGTCAGTTTGAGACCAACCAGTTCTAAAGACTGAGTTCCAGGACAGCCATGGATACACAAAGTGACACTCTCTCGAAAAACCAAAAAAAAAAAAAAAAATGAAATCATAGAACTCACAGGTAAATGGATGGAAATAGAAAAAAAAAATCATCCTGAATGAGGTCCTTAGTACTGCAAAGGCAAATATGGTATATATTCCCTTGTATTTGGATGTTAAGTTTTAAGCTTTACAAAGACATTCCAGAATCCATAAATCCACAAAGATAATGTGTAGAGTAAGGGAACATGAGGGAGGGAAGTGTTTCCAAAGGGAGGAGAAATACCATTTGTAATAATTAAGACACTTGGGGGCTTATACTGGAATGGGAATATTAAAGGGACATGGAAAAGAAAGATCGGGGTAATTATTGCAATGATGAGAGGAGCAAATAAGTCTATGGAACATCTAAAATGTGTTATAGAAACCTACTACAGTGCAATTCTTAATAAATATTATATAATTGAAAGAATATCAACCAAATCACCAAGTATCTGGAAGAGAAAGCCCAAACACATTTCTCTCACCACCAAATAAAATCTCAAATATCAGGTATGGATTATATCTAATTGATTTCTTGGAAAAAGAGTCCCCATGCAAACACTCCCAAAAGTGAGTCCATTGCTCAGGAAATTGATTGATCCACACAAACTGATAGCATGGCCCTATTGCTGAAAACAACACCTGTGTATGTCATTGAACACAGAGAAGTTGAGCATGTGCCTAACTGAAGCCTTCACACCTACTGAATAGTAATGATGGTACTGGAAGATGTTCAGCATGCTTCCTGGTAAGTCCAGCTCTAAGTTGTTTGTTCTACAATGGAGATCTGCCCATAAGATACACTGGTACAATAGTGGTAGCAATGTTGTGGAAGTAAACAAACATTGTTTGATTGGATTGAAGGCCCACTCCATGAGAGAGAACACATTTCTGACATTGCGGTTGTATTATCTTAACATGACACATGAAAGCTCTAGAACAAGAAGAGGCAAAGTCACCCAGGAGGAATAGACACCAGGAAACAATCAAATTGTGATCTGGAATTAATAAGACAGAAACAAAGAGAATAATACTAAGAATCAATGAAACAAAGAGTTGGTTCTTGAGAAAATCAACAAGATAGACAAGCCCATATCCAGACTAACCAAAAGGCAGAGAGAGAGAGAGAGAGCATCCAAATTAGGAAAATCAGAAATAAAAAGGGAGACGTAACAACAGACAATGAGGAAATCCAGAGAACCATCAGGTCAGACTTCAAAAACCTGTACTTCACAAAACTGGAAAATCTAAAAGAAATGGATGATTTTCTGGATAGGTACCCCATACCAAAGTTAAATCAAAACCAGATGAACTATTTCAATAGACCAATCACCCCCAAGAAAATGGAAACAGTCATTAAAAGTCTCCAAACCAAAAAAAGCCCAGGACCAGATGGTTTCAACACAGAATTCTACTGATCTTTGGAGAAGAGGTAATAACAATACTCTTTAAATAGTTCCACACAATAAAACAGAAGGAACATTACCAACTCCTTTTATGAGGCTACAGTTTCTGATTCCCAGGCCAAACAATGATGCAATAAAGAAAGAGAATTACAGATCAATCTCCCTTATGAACATTGATGCAAAAATACGCAATAAAATAATGGCAAACAAATTCCAAGAACACATCAAAACATTTATCCCCAGTGATCAAGTAGGCTTCATCCCAGAGATGCAAGGTAGGTTCAACATAAGAAAGTCTGTCAGTGTAATACACCATATAAACAAACTGAAAGAAAAAAACCACTTGATTATTTCATTATGTGCTGAAAGGGCATTTGACATAATCCAAAAACCCTTCATGATAAGTACCCCATACCAAAGTTAAATCAAAATGAAATGAACTATTTAAATAGACCAATAACCCCTAAGGAAATGGAAAAAAAATCAGTAGCCCTCCTATATAAAATGACAAATTGGTTGAGAAAAAATCACAGAAACATCACCCTTTACAATAGCCACAAATAATATAAAATACCTTGGGGTAAGTCTAACTAAGCAAGCAAAGGACCTGTATGACAAGAACTTTAAGTTCCTGAAGAAAGAATTGAAAAAGATCTCAGAAAACAGAAAGGTCTCCCATGCTCATGAATATGTAGGATTAACAAAGTAAAAATGGCAATCTTACCAAAAGCAATCTACAGATTCAATGAAATCCCCATCAAAATCCCAACACAATTCTTCACAAACCTGGAAAGAACAATACTCAACTTCATATGGAAAAACAAAAAACCCAGGATAGCCAAAAGAATCCTGTACAATAAAACAACTTCTGGATGCATCATGATCCCTTACTTCAAGCTCTACTATAGAGCTACAGTAATAAAAACAGCATGGTACTGGCATAAAAACTGACATGTGGACCAATGGAACCGAACTGAAGACCCCAACATTAATCCACTCTTGTATGAACACCTAATTTTTGACAAAGAAGCTAAAACTTTACAATGGAAAAAAGAAAGCTACTTCAACAAATGGTGCTGGCATAACTGGATGTCAACATTTAGAAGATTGCAAATAGATCAATATCTGTTACCATGCAGAAAACTTAAGTCCAAGTGGATCAAAGATCTCAACATAAATCCAGTTACTCTGAACTTGATAGAGCAGAAAGTAGGAAGTAGTCTTGAATGCATTGGCACCGGTGATCACTTCCTAAATATAACACCAGTAGCACAGACACTGAGAACAACATTTAATTAATGGGACCTATTAAAAATAAGAAGCTTTTGTAGGGCAAAGAACATGGTCAATAAGACAAAAGGACAGCCTACAGAATGGGAAAAGATATTCACTAACCCCATATCTGACAGAGGGCTGATATCCAGAATATATAAAGAATTCAAGAAACTAGACATCAAAATACCTAAGTCCAATTAATAATGAGCTATACAGCTAAACAGAATTCTCAACACAAGAAGCTCAAATGGCTGAAAGACATTTAAGGAATTGCTCAACATCCTTGGTCATCAAGGAAATGCAAATCAAAATGACTCTGTGATACCATCTTACACCTGTCAGAATGGCTAAGATCAAAAGCACTGCAGACAGCTTATGTTGGAGAGGATGTGGAGCAAGGGGAATACTCTTACACTGTTGATGGGAATGTAAACTTGTACAGTCATTTTGGAAATCAGTATGGTACTTTCTCAGAAAACTGGGAATGAATCTCCCTCAAGATCCAGCTATACCACTCTTGAGCATATACCCAAGGAATGTTCAAACATACCACAAGGACACATGCTCAACTATGATCATAGCAGCATTATTT
>CABHPR010145324.1:0-20654 GCA_902168415.1 Peromyscus melanophrys
CGCAGCTTGTGTATGGCATGCTGTGGTCTTGTACAGGGCACAACCTGCATGGCAACACAACCATGCACAGTGGAACCCAAATGAAATAGTGTCAGTGTATTCACCAATGTCCAATGGAACCCAATAGTAAAATATTATAAGTGCATCATCTATACATGGGTTTTTATATGAAAATTTTGCTGTGACCATTTTTTTGAAAATTATTATTGAAATTAATGTATGTAGGTATACATGTATACAAAGTTGTCTATGGTATTTCTATAGTAGAAAAATGTCGACATATTCATAAATATTATAGTGGTTGCATAAATTGTAGCTGAAGTATACAACTATAAAGAGAAGAGAAACATACTTTGTATACTAACATAACTGTCAAGATGTTATATGAAAATATGTATAAAAGACGAGTATTATAGGTTACCATGTCTGTAAAAAGGAAGAAACAGGATGTGACAACATTAGATGATGGGGCTGGAGAAATGGCTTAGGAGTTAAAAACACTTGTTGCTCTTGGAAAGGACCTGGGTTTGGTTCCTGGCACCCACATGGTGGCTCACAACCACCTGTAACTCCACTTCCGGGCAATCTGACACTCTCCTGGCCTCTGAGGGCCCCAGGCAAGTACGCATGTGCTGCATGTATATACAAACATACATATAGGCAACATACACATAATTTAAAAAATGAAATCAAAACAAACAGTAGATGGATAATATATTCTTGCCTATAGAGGAATTCTCTCTCAAAGTACTATATAGAAAAACTAAGCACCATGGCTGCTCATAGGAGGGGACCAGAGTATTCAAGAGATGGGATGGGAGGAGGGTTTCTTTATGTATCCTTTTATATTTTTATAATATTTCTAACCATAGAAATATATGCCATCGTCTTCCCAGTGTGTCCCGAGCTGTGTTGATCAAAAGGCGACCAGCCTCCTCCCAGACTCTTTTGTAGCGGGGGATGACAGACTGCTGTATGTTGATGGGCAATGGAGTGGGAAACCATGGGGGGCTGTGGGATGAATGCCAACTTCCTGTTGCTCTGGGCTGTTACTGGCTGGCAAATCGTGGGTTTGGTTTTGAATTTTGGTGTGTGTTTGTGTGTGTGTTCACGTGTGAATGCACATGCCTGTGGGGACAAAAGTTGACATTGGGTGTCTTCCTCAATGGCTCTCACTTTGTTTTTTTGAAACAAGGTCTTTCAATGATGGTGAAAGTTACCAAGTCAACTAGATTGGTCGACCAGACAGCCCCATGGACCCTTCTGTCTCCACCTCTCCAGTGTCAGGATTATAGGAGTGCACTGTCAGGCCTTTGAGCTGGGTGCTGGGGAACTGACTCAGGTCTTCTCAGCTTTAGATATACAACTCTTTTTTTTTTTTTTTTTTTTGATATACAACTCTTTATGCTTAAAAGACCCTCAGTAGTTTATGGTCCTGCAAGAACTCCCAGTGGTAACATTATACACTAAAGATTTATTTATGTATGTTATGTATATGGATGTTTTGTCTGCATGCATGCACACCAGAAGAGAGCATCAGTACTCATGAGAGTACAATACAGATGGTTCAGACAGTTGTGAGCCACCAGGTAGGTGCTAGGAATTGAACTCAGGACCTCTGGAAGAGCAGCCAGTGCTGTCAAGCTGCTTTTAACCACTGAGCCATTTCTCTGACCCACATACTAAATTTTTAAATGAATTTTAAAAAAAAGTCATTGCTAAGATGTAATTTAATTTCCAAAAATGAATGATTTATCTTTGTCTTAGTTTTGAGACAAGGTCTTACTACGAATCCCTGGCTGGCCTGGAACTAGCTATCCAAACCAGGCTGGCTTCAAACTTATGGTGATCTTCCTGCCTCTGCCTTACAGGTGGCGAGATCCCAGGCATGAGTCAGCATTATCAGTGAATAGATTTCTTGAGTAACATACCACCACATATATTTGGTCTTGTTTTGTTTTGTTTTGTTTGTTTGTTTTTCAAGACAGGGCTTCTCTGTAGTTTTGGTGCCTGTCCTGGATCTCAGTCTGTAGACCAGGCTGGCCTTGAACTCACAGAGATCCGCTTGGCTCTGCCTCCCGAGTGCTGGGATTAAAGGCGTGCGCCACCGCCGCCGCCACCACCTGGCCATGTTTGGTCTTTATTTAGTTAAAAAAACTTAATGTGGCAAATCATAAAGTATTTAATGAGTATCAGCTAGTTTAATAATGGGTCAGGTGATTTACTACCCCATCAGATTAGGGATACATGTCTAGGGAAATGTGAGAGTGGTTGTATTTGTGTTCTGTGCATGTGTAGAGACATAATCTGGGCCTCCAGTAATTCGGAGAAAAACACAACTTCAAGTACTTTCTTTCATTTGTTTTTATTTAACTCAAAATAGCTAGGAACATAAAAACATTTAAAAAAGTATCTCTAATACTTCACCATTTAGTTAATTTTCACTTGATTACTTTATTTCTACCATAATTACACAATCAATCATAAAAACGCATCTTTAAAAGTTTGCAGCAGGCTTTCAATCTGTAGGTTTAGACTCTAATAAAAAAATTCATGACATGGTACTTTCAATTGTAAATATTTTCTCCAACATTTAAATTTATGAAAGTTCATAACCACAAGTAGGCTGTTCATCAGCACATATTCACAGGTAGGACATACACTCCTGCTCTGTCACTAAGCAAAAGATGACCATCTGTGTGACATCCAGTGGAGAGACAGCATCAGACATCTAAATCACATTAATCCATACATGATGTCAGTGGAGAGAACCGCCACAGAGAAGCCTGTGGCAATACCATGAATGTACACCACGGAGGAAACCCAGACACAAACAGTCCATCTGCTCCTGTTGCAACCACTTTCGACTCACATGTGACTCCCGCTGGCACAAGGACTTCACAGTGTGACTCTAGTGTTTAAAGTGTGTACTTTCTATATGAAATGGCCTCTGGGACTTCATCAGGGCGCCAGCTGGTCTTCAGAGAAGCACTCATACTTTCCAATACTAGAGGAAAAAATGGGAGGCCAGACTTCCAGTATAGTGTCTTTCCAGAGGACTCTCAAGGATGGTGCCAACACCCCATTTCATCTCAAGCACTGATGCTGGAAGCTAACCTGTCGCTGGGAGGGAACCCCACGGTAATGGCAACTAAAATGCATTCTCTTCTTCAATGCATTCTACTGCCAGCACAACTGAATTTCCAGTCTGGCTTTTTCCTCACCCTTAGCACAGTGGGTTCCAGGACTCTCCTCTGGTGTCAACACCCCTGAATACAGTATCCCCCGCTGAGAAAATCTCATCATGGTGTAAAGATGGGTGTTGTCAGGGTCTGAACAGAAGGCCACCAAAGTTGCTCAGTGTCAGCATGACTCCGGATCTGATTTCCAATTAGCAAACGGTGCAACTGGGGCAGCAACTGGCTCTGTCTGGTGCCACTCAGTGCTCCTGAGTGTCCACTGTGGCCTCCTTGTCCTGACTTCCCACGCTGGAGTCTCCCTTTTACTCAAACAATTAGCCTTGAACGGACGCTGCCCTGGTTCAGTTTCTAATTTTAAAAGCACCATTCTAATCGAAATGTCCCTGTTCTGAAGGAAGCTAGAACTGTGAATTTCCCCACTAGCTAGAGCTATTGCATCATGGAGTTTCAGTTAAGTCGGTAGAGAGATCGATTTTCTTGCCCTTGACACTGAAGCTCGCTTCAGCTTCTTCCGGTCGGGTAGGGTTTCTACCTGGGCTGCAGATGAGAGTAAAATATTCCATGAAGAACCCCTTCGATGACCACATTTGGAAAATCTGAAAAAGAAAAGGGAAGCTGCTTTTCTTAATGTGCATCGACAAGATTCAATTGTGTTTATGGACAGAGGGTTGGAGCCACCACACTCTCTGGAGTTCATGTGACCAAGTCGTTTGCCCTTGATCAGGAAAGAGGGTCAGAGATCAAGGCCACCATGTCAGAGGTCAGGGCTACATTTGTGCATATTTACCCACGGACAAGCAGTGTCCGTTTGTGCTTGTCAGCCAGAGGCCATTTTGGCTCCCACCAGACGCTGCAGGATGGCTCGGCCAGATTTGTAGTGTTATCGATTCAGGGGCTGCTCTTCTAGTGGCTAATGCCACTAGGCCCCAGCTCTTTATCTGGCTGTTTCCTCACAAGGAAGATGGATTACGCTGGCAATTCAATTTCTAACAAAAAATCTCAATACACTTGAAAGAATCCCAGGATTTCTACTGGGAATACTTGGCTGTGGTTTTTTCCACTGAGGCTTACGGAACCAACTTAGTCCAAGTTGTCCTGTGTGTACTTGTTGTGGGCACGCTCTGGAGAGTAGAGAGATGGGGGTCTGTCTTTGAACTCCAAAGGGCAAAATTCTAACAAGAGTCATCCTGTCGACCTTGATAAACCAGCCTCACTTTCGTAGAAGGCACAAAGGCAAGGCAGAGGTACACACAGCATGCTAAGCCAGTGTCTAGTGTGAGAGCAGGCGAAGCATAGTGGACTGTGCAGGGGGATCAATCTTCCCATGGCCCAGACGTTCAGGTTTAAGCTTTGACTGTACACAATTACGTCAGGAGTTAGGGGAAAGCTAAGCACTCTGAATAGAGTTATTATGCAAATGGACCAATACCTTAATACTTCTTTTTCCTCCATCCATTCCCTATAGAGTAGCTATCATGTAAAGTCACGTACAAGGGACTTGGACTTCATCAGAGGAAGGCTCCAGGGGACTATGAGGTGACAGTACAGGCTAGGGCAAGGAAACCCAGAGGGTTCTGAGTCCTCAGAGGAAGTGAGGCAGTAGACTGGTGTTCAGGCCAGAGGTACCACGTCAGATCTACGAGGATCTCATGGGAGTTTAGGCTTTATCTGAAACGTACCGGGGGTACTGAGGGATTTTAAGTAAAGCGAGACATGCAATTTTGAAAAGATGACTGACTGCCTCACAGGGAATGGACTGAAGCATGCGTGAGGCGGACACAGATCAGTTTGGTTACTGCTATAGTTCAGAGGGAGATCCTGACGCAGGACACAGAAAAGCAGATGGATTCTAGAGAAATGGAGGATGGGACCTGGTGACAGATACAAGTGACTAGAGGATAAAAGGGAGAGGCCAAGGACTAAGCCAGATGGGCTGGTGTGTGCTTGGAATCCCAGGAACGGAAAGCCGAAGCAGGACCTGGAGTTCAAGGACAACCTGGATTATACGGCGAGACTCCGTCTCGCAGAAGGTCTGGGAGAAAGGAGAGGGGAACAGCAACCATTGAAGTCATCACAGGAGCTCCTTAGGGTTCTGTCTGACTAAGCCAGAGGGTTGTGGGAGAAGCTGAGGAAGGAGAGTGAAACAGAAGCCAATCATCTCTTCAGTTTGGGACCTGCTGAGTTGGAGACGCCTTTGAGCCCAGTCAAGGGCGAAGTCAAGTACGGAGCTGGATACACGGACTGATTTACCTTAGCAAACGTTCACTGAAATGGCGCTGCATCCTGGGTAGTCACTTCCCAGCTCCAGGGACACAGCTGAGCTGTTTTAGCAGTGGTGAAGTGGATTTCACACCAACACCTTCCTTATGGGTTATTGAAAAGTTGGCATGAGAAACCAAGTTCATGGGCGCGGCCTGGCACACAGTAAATAGTTGGCCATTACCACACGCCATATACCCATCTAGTTACTGGAAATGTAAGTTACAGTCTCTGTCCAGGCCATGGGACAGGTGCTAGCAAGCAAATGATACAAATAAAATGTTTAAACAAATCTCTGTACTATGTGAATAGTGAGTTCTCTCTGGCTGATGACACTGGCTTTCTGAGTGTGTGCTTTCTGCTACACACACACACACACACACACACACACACACACACACACACACATATTTTCACAGGACAGAGCTTTAAAAAGCCTTCAGTAGGCTATATATCTGCGTATTTGAAGAAATGGTCTAGTTAATTCTAATTTTAAATTTATTCCTCATACAGATATTAATAAATTGAACCACTGATTAATTCTCAATAAAATATCCAAACATATTTCATCCACATGGCATACTGTTATCCTTTGCCATCTGAAATCTGAAAATCTACTTAAACACAGCTAATTTATACCATGAACGCATTTAACTTACGTGGATTCAACAAAGTCCCATAAAACAATGAAAACCCCGTTACGAGTAGTTAATTCTGTACTGTGATGAATGTGTCAGACAGTGCCTGAGAAGCAAGGATGCAAAGCAGGGCACAGGAAAGGGAAAAGAGGCTCAGCGCGAAAGGGCCGCCTGAGCCAATTTGAATGAGGTGCTGTAGGAGCCAGCTGTGAGGGTGTCCAGGAGAAAGCGGTCCCTTCACGGGAAGCAGCCAGGGGGGAGGCCCTCCAGAGGACATAGTCTGCAGCCATTTCTACTGAAGGAAGCCAAAAGGGTGCTCAGAGACAAAGTGAACAGACAAGTGGGCCTGTCAGCCTAATGGTCAGTGATGGGATAATTGGGCATTGCACCTGCCCCAACTCACTTGTTCCACTGCCCTCTGAACTTCAGATCCAGACTTCACCAAGGCTATGACTGAACACAATGTCCATCACTGCTTGACGTGCTCAGGGAACTGTTCTTTCCTTTGTCTCCCCTTGGGAGGAGATGGGAAGGAACACAATTTGGGATACATTTCTTGTTATTTTTACTGGCATTCCTCTATCTAATGAACATTCTCTGTGGGCAATAACAACAGGACAAAGATGTATGGAGGCTGCTTGAAAGAGAGAGGGAGTAAAGCTTCAAAGCTGTGACATTCAAGACGAGGCCTGGGAGCCGACAGGCCTACCAAACATGCAGACAGAAGATTCAAGGAGGAAGCAGCAGGTGTCCTGGGGGTAGGGTTGGCAAGGCAAATGTCCTCGGGGTAGAGTCAGTAGGGCTGACAGGGTCAGTAGGATGGGCAGGGCAGGTGCCCAGGGTTAGGGCTAGCAGGGTGTGTACACTTGAGGCCCAGAATGAATTGCAGAGTAGCTGGAACCAAGTAGAGTATGTGAGGAGAGATCATCTGGAATAGACCAGAGTTCTTGCAAACCACAGCAAGAGTCTGTATTGGAAACACAATTCTGCCTCTCAGTTGCATGGATGAAGTAGTTCAAGGCCATGAGCAGAAGACTATTTAGCAAAAAGCTCAGTGAGCAGCGTCCAGTCTTTGATGGGAAAGCCAGGGGTGAGACAGCGTTTGAAGGGAGAGAGAGAGAGTGGTCCAGCACATCTAAAGACTGAAGAAAGGGTAAGTAAGACAAAGAAGAGAAATGGCCAGAATGTTCAGTCACATTGAGGATACCTGGGTCCTTGAAAAGGGTTGTTTTGTATTTTCCAGAAAAATGAAGACAAAGGCCAAAGCACGTGATTTTGAGGCTGTCAACGGAGTTCTCTCTGAGGGCCAGAGATGGCTCACTGGGTAAGAGCATTGGCTGCTCTTGCAGAGGACCTGGTTTTGGTTCCTAGCATCCACATTGGGGGCTCACAAACATCTGCAACTCCTGTTTCAGGGGCCTCTGCAGGCCCACAGATGGTACATATACATATATGCAGCAAGATACTCATACATAAAATAGAAAGAAATAAATCTTTAAAATCAAGGGTATTCTCTTGACTTTTGTTATCAAAAGCTAAGAAGATAATGATCGGTTATTAGCCTGTTCTTTTTTTTTCCTTTGTGTGTGTGTGTGTGTGTGTGTGTGTGTGTGTGTGTGTGATGTGTCCATGCATACAGAAGGTAGAAGTCAACCTCCAGTGTCGTTCTCAGGAGCTGTCCACCTTGCTTTTTGAGACAGGGTCTCAATGATGGCAAGCACACTGATCAGCTAGGCTGGCTGGCCAGTGAGCTCCAGGGATCCTCCTGTACGTCTCCAAAGTGCTAGCTTACACGTGCACCATCATGTCCAGCCTTTTTTTTTTTTTAATGTAGGTTCTGTGGGTGGAACTCAGAGTTGTATGCTTGAGTGGCAATTTACCCATAAAGCCATCTATCTATCCAGTGTCAAGTATTAGCATACTCCAAAAAGATATTTAGGCAAAATGTCTAAAATGTAAAGACAACAGATGTAAATGAGAGTCAATAAATCTCAAGATTTCCACATTCAGTATTTACAGGAATAATGACTTCCACTCGTTAAAAGGCATCTTAACAACACTGTGTGGTACAGATAAAGTTTCTCCAAGGCCAGAGGAGCCTGACTTCCAAAACTGGGTCTGCTAAAATCGTAAGAATATAGCATGAGGGTTGGCCACTGTACCTGTTTCCTCCTGCCCACCAAACCCATTAATTACAGTCACTCTCAAGTAGGATCTCCCTCATTGTGGTCCACACCATCAAGTGACCAACAACACACAAACCTTGCTCTTCCCGTTTCCCACATTTCCCTGACATTGCTTCCCGGAAGGCTTCTCTGCTCTCCACCGTCAAAGTGTATACTATGTGATATAAGCTTAATAAGCTTAAAGAATCCAATAGAAGGATCACAAAACCCACCCCCTACCTCCTCTCACTCCCACCAAACTCCTGGCTATTCCTGCCCAGTCGTCACTCTGTTCTGCCCACTGCAGTGGGAACTCTGGACAGGTGCATGAAACATCTGAATAGAGACAATTCCAGGACAATTAGGTATGGAGCCATTTTTAAAAGACAACATGACTATTTCGTCTAAACTAGGTTGTATTATATTTGCTAAACATAATATTTTAATACAACACCACCTAATATATTAATTATTATTCATATAAATAAGTTAAATACAGGAAGCATTCCTAAAGAGGGGTAACTGTGCCTCACTGAGAAGACATGCACAAAATGCCACCACAAAACCATATTCTTGACAGCCGAGGCAATTCTCTGAGCAGGGTCAGAGGAGTCTCTTCATGAGCTATGTCTGTGTCCTGGCCACCTTTCCTTTACTGGTAGGTAAGCAGGTCATCTGACTACGAGTCCCATGCTACAGAGAGTAGTCCCCTCCCTCTCCAGCTTGTAGGAAGGTTCTGTTGACAGAAACAATGCTTTATCTATGCTTTCTTATGGCTTGGTATTTGTGATTCCCAGAGGTTGGAGACCTGTTATGCTAAAAGCAAAGAAGAAAAACCTGGGCTTCAAATGGTCCTCCTGAGCCTGGTAAGTCACCAACATCCTTGAGTCGGAATTTTCCCCTTTAGCCAATGATAATACCTGC
The DNA here is from genome assembly GCA_902168415.1 of Peromyscus melanophrys. Taxonomy (NCBI): domain Eukaryota; kingdom Metazoa; phylum Chordata; class Mammalia; order Rodentia; family Cricetidae; genus Peromyscus; species Peromyscus melanophrys. Next base: position 9,187 of record CABHPR010145324.1, read on the forward strand.
TGAGCCTATTTTATAAGGCCGCTTGCAAATTAAATGAGATGATGTCTGAGAATGTCCTCCGGGAACATTATATAGGAGAACACTTTGAGAAGGGCTCTAGGGAACTCGAACCGAAAAAGGACGCATGTTAAAATATCGATTATGGTTACACTTAAATCAATTTGTTGTAATAAAAATATACAACTTAAAAATATATAGTCTACCATCAAAAACACTGAAACCTAAATGTAAATTCAGATATACTTGTAATGCATACACATGACTTTTGGAAGGAAGCATTTTTAAGAAAAACCAGGACCTTCAACCTGAACTCTGACATCTAGATTAAAAATTAGCAGTAGTCCAAAAAAAAAAAAAAATCACAAAAAAGAAAGAAAAATAAATACTTTTATCACTTCTTTTTCTAATTCAAAATAGGCTAGGAAGAGAGAAAGAAAAATTACATTTCCTCCTGAAAGGCCGGCCCCAATTAAAATTCTAAATGTCTCTTACACCAAGAGCACTGGTTTATTGGCAGATGATTAAGCCCTGGACCGATGTCACTCTGTTAGACCCGTATTACAAACGTGGTTTATGTGGTGCAGGGGCAGATCAGTAAAGAGCTGTTAGCAGATGACAGGTTTGATTACCGCTGGCTGCAGGCAAGACGTATGGATCCCCGAGGAACAGCAGCACCGGCTGGTGGGACAGCTTGCTAGAAAGGTCAAAAACAGGCATGTCAGCATCAGGGGACGATGGTAAACAGAAAACACTACAAACTAGCTTTGAGGGGATCAAACTGCTGTGTGGGATGTCTCCAGGTCTCTGCATCTACCAGTGTGGGTGAATAACAGCAAACACACAGAGGGAAATCATGGGCACTACGCTTGCCTTCTGAATATTTCTCTCTGGGATATGAGACAGACACTCGTCTGGGCAGTTAAGTACCACTGCTGGAAAGGCCTCTCTGAAACTCTGTGATTTGATCATAAGTAAGACAGTATTCTTATTACTTGCATGAAGCCATGTGGGGCTCTCAATCCTTTTCATTCCTAATCATAAGCAATTAACCCTGCAACTTCCCATCAAATATTTATCATCTTAAAACCAATATCCACCAAAGGTTTCCAAGAGAAACACAACTTTAAAGAGGTACACCATGGGTAGTTAGACACTGAACAAACTACAGTTCTATTATTGATCTTGGTAACTTCTTATTGATTGCTATTAGTTCTTACCTCGACTCCTCAGATTCCGTCTCATCAAAAGATCTGAAATTTTTTATAAAAAGAAAAGGAAAAGAAAAACAATTAAGTTGGGCCAACATTTATGCCAACAAAGCAAAAGTTAGTATCCTTAGCACTGAATTGGGGAAGCAAACAAAAAAGTTGAGAGTTTGTACTGAGCCACAGCACGGCTGATAATACATAATAAGACATCTTCAGCTTGGAAGATTCTGAGCATCTCAAATTTTCCTTAAGATCTTTTAAAAATTGTATGGCCTTATTACTATTTGGGGTTGGGATGAAAGTAAAAAGACCCCATTCACTATAATTGTTAATGTCTCTGTGCAAGACTCAAGAGCATCTCTATGAACCTGCCCTCCCAGGAAACACGAATACACAGGTTGGGACAGAACACACTGGTCACACAGATCACTGGGTGAGTGTGGAATAGAATTCAGGCTGTGGGACGAGCGGCCTTGAGTTAACAGTGCTGAGGAGGGGCAGTGAAAGGTGTCTACTGCCCTGCATTCTGCAGACAGCTCACGTCTAACCTGATCTCAGGAAAGGGCTGGAGGTGGATGGAAAGGCTGGGTAAAGTCTTTTCCCCTGCTAGATTAGTGTTGTCTTCTGTCTCTGTGGATCGACTGACTGGGCAGGGGTGTGGCTGACTGCATTCAGAGGCTAGCTCAGCCCTGCTTGCTGCTGTCTTTAGAAGAACGGTCTCTAGCTGCTGGCGATGTTGAACCTCTTGTTCCATGGTCAACAGGGCCTGGGGACTACAGCCCATCAGTTCTCAAGGGGAAGTAGTGGTCAAAGAAAGAAGCCCTCCATGGAAGGCCTGGGTTCTGCCACTTGCATGGCTTGGGAAAGGCACTTAAATACGGTGTCTCTGAGCAAAAACCAAATGAGGGCTGTTGGATCAATGATCTCTAAAGTCATCGATAGCTTTAAAACTATATGAATACGGGGACTGGAGAGACGATGGTTCGGTGGTTAGGAGTACTTGTTGCTCTTCCACAGGACCTGAGTTTGGACCTCAGCACCCATGTCAGGCAACTCACAACTGCCTGTAACTCCAGCTCTGGTGGATCTGATGCCCTCTTCTGGATTCCACAGGCACCTCCCCACCACCACCACCTTCATGGCACACACAGACACAAGCATACACATAAATAATAAAAGCATATATCTATCTTTAAAAAGCTATACGAATATGTGTACTTGGCACAAGTCAAGGGACTGTCCTTGATCGCACTCTGGATTCATAATTACCATCTGCAACACTATGTGACGCCATCACTTAAGAGGTTAGTGCCTTGTGCCTAAGCATGGGTTTGCCTGCACCATTTGCTGCAAGATGGAGGTGAAGACTTGGGAGGGATTCCTCTCACTATAAGCAGAGGGATATGAGAGAGAGTGCCGCCTCAACTAAGAGCTTAGATGTGGCCAGCTTGCCGGGTGGCACCGCTCTGGGATATCTGTTAGGACAGCCAGTTACTGAAGAGTAACTTAAAATGCACGCCCACAATGCAAACAGCAGTTCTTACCCACAGCTTTCTGCCTTTGGGAGAGAGGGCAAGTGTCTCACGTTGAGGAAATCAAGGAAGAGTTTGGGAAGTTCTTCGTTTTCTAAAATGACAGCCTGTGGAAGCAGAAAACAGAGTTAGAGATGGAAGGGAAGTCTGTCAGACCATCAATCAAAGGAGCGCTATCAAAAAGTCATAACTGTCCATCAAAGTCACTACCAGCAACACTCCTCACAACTGATACGAGGAGCAGTCCCCCTTCCGGCCACCATGGATTCAGGCTGATGCATGTGCTATACGGCATGCATACACCCTGCCCTTTTATCCAGTACTCCTTCACGGTAGATTTACAGAAGTGTCTTCTACCTTCAGATGCTCACTATCGGACAAGACATTGGGGAAGCACCAGACATGGTCCCTGCCTTTACAGAGACTCTGACCCATCCTGAACAGTCCAACCCCAGGCATATCAGATACACAAATCAAATTTTCCTATTGAGTGATAAAGCATTTACATTTCCATCACAAGCCACTGCCCCTTGGAAATACTGCAGGTTTTCCATCTAGAAGATTTAGTCTAACCCCTTAGTGATCACCTGTTTCTGCACTAGGATCAGTTGACATTTATTGCCATCTGGACAGCTCCACTTAAAGGGTCAGTGACAACTTTACCGCCAAGTGTAAATCAGGGTATATATTGAAAAAAATCTATAAAGTTCTTCCACTTAAATAGCTCTGCTAAAGAGCTGGCATAATAGCATAAATGTGTCAGCTTGCTGAGATCCAAATTATGCAACATGGAGGAGAAACCTGCGGAGGCTACGGAGTGCATTTTCATATTTATGCATTTTTAAAAGAATCTGCCAACGTGTGTTAACAGATTATACATTTGGTACCTGCTCCTCTCTCCACTAAAGACAGTGAGGGAAAAACACCAAAGACGATGGAACTGCTCTTTTGCTTGTCTTTTGAAAGAAGGGTCTACAATCTAGCCCAGGCTGGCTCTGAATTCACAGCAGTCCTCTTGCCTCAGTCTCCTCAGTGTTGGGACTATAGTTAGGAATGGCCATGCTTCACAGTATAACTAGTCTTAAGGGTCTACTTAAACAACATACCATGGGCGATATTCCCCCCAATAAGTGTATGTAATCTAAAGAATAATGGAAATTAATGAACTATTATCTGACAGCATCTTAGGAACAGCTGTATAACTGGTGCAGAAGATACAGAACAAATATAAAATCGGGTCATAATATAAGTGCTTCTGTGCATTGTTACATTGTTACATCATTGTTACACTGAGTTGCCTCATTTCTCACAGGCGTGGAATGCTACTGCCCATTTCAGATCACATACATGGATTAGGGCTACATAGGTTGCCAGGCCTGCGTATGCATTGCAATGCCCAATTCTCCTGCTATTCAGGTCCCAGAGACAGCCCATCTGGAAGGTTAGGGTGTCCTGGCTGTCACCATCCCTCACAGAGCCCATTATACCAGAAAGATCTTAAGGAATAAAAAAAAAGAGAGAGAAGATAGAAAAGTGATGGGCAATTCTACTCTACTCATGAAATAAAACTGACTGGGTACTTGTTACACCAGGGGCTGAGATGTGGCAGTGAATAGAGTGGGTTCAATGGAGTATAGGATAAAGAATAAGTACACACACAACTGTAGCTAGCATTTTCCTGCCTGGCCCACAGTCAGGAAAAATCTCTGACACCAGCCAGTCCCACAGCCGCTCAGACCCAACCAAGTAAACATAGAGACTTATATTGCTTACAAACTGTATGGCCATGGCAGGCTTCTTGCTAACTGTTCTTATATCTTAAATTAATCCATTTCTATAAATCTATACCTTGCCATGTGGCTCGTGGCTTACCAGCATCTTCACATGTTGTTTGTCATGGCGGCGGCGGCTGGCTGGCAGTGTCTCCTCCCACCTTCCTGTTCTCTAAATTCTCCTCTCTGTTAGTCCCGCCTATACTTCCTGCCTGGCCACTGGCCAATCAGTGTTTTATTTATTGACCAATCAGAGCATTTGACATACAGACCACCCCAAAGCACACAACTCCAGCAACTTAGAGTACAGAGACAGTTAAGATCCTGCACACCATTCTCCGAATGTTTTCTCTTCCATTGGTCCATCCATGCACACACCCCTCCTTCATTTCGGGTATAATATTCTTTTCCTAACTGTGCAAGCAAAAAACCAAAAACTCGAGAAAGCAAAGGAGGAAAGAGCCTCTCTGCCCACAGACATCATTTCCTACATTTCAGTTCATTCCTTTCAAATTGTTTGACATTTATCTCAAATCCTACCTACTCAATGGACTTTTTTACTATCCAGAGATCATTCGCTCCGGTAGTCCAAGAAGTTCCAGAAGTTTTTGCCACGACAAAGGCTGCAAGGACTACTAAGATATTTCCAGATGTCTGCTTAGCAGGACGGCATAATACCCATTTGAATAACAAAACTTAATGTTGTGATGAATATGGAGCAATTTGCCCCAGAAATGATTTTAACTACTTGTATAGGTGGTAGCCTTCAGATTTAAAAAAATAAAAATAAAAAAAAAATAGGGGTGGGTGCAACATTCTTATCTCCGCCCTTACCTTTTTAAAATAAATTAGATCAATAAGAAGTGTGGGACACTTTTAATGACCCGAACTACTTAATTTCCAGGCTCTTTAGACGTATCATCCATCACTGCAGTATGGAGGAAGACATCTCTTGAGTGTTCAGGGGGCTCCTTTGGTTTTATTAATGCAAGATTTAGGGAATTTTAACAAGGTGAATTGTTTATTTGCCTTGACAGATTGGCTTACAATGCACTGGCTACATCCTCAGCATGATCATTAATGACAAAAGACAGGCAAAAAGCTGTTTACACTGCACACAGGGACAGGAATTAATCCTGCTCCCTCTCCCTGGAGCTCTCCAAACAGATGACCACATTGTTTTAGGTAAGACATCCTGGCAGAAAGAAATACAGAAAACTCTAGAAACTTACGAGCATCTATTTGTTGTTCCCTGAATATTCTCAATTAATATTTTCCAGAAAACAATGATCAAGCTGCTTGGTAGGGTTGAGTGTTATAAAGAAAACAGTACCCGCGTGTACTGGGGGTGTTGGGAAGGCTTTCTGTTACGTGGTCAGGAATGTTTCCTGAGGTCTGTTAGGAAACCTTGCACACACAAAAAGAGAATTAATACTCTAGTCCAAACAAAGATGAAGAATTCACCTAATTTAATATAGTATGTACAAATGAAACAACTGTCATTAATTAGTACAGAGATGCCAAATAGGAATTACATTAGTTCAACTCAGTCTCTGGGGCCATAAACACATGACCTCATACAGGAGACAGAACAGCAAGTGGGGCCTCCCAGCTGTTCCATTTCCATCTTTATTCCTTGAAATGCTCTCGGCTGCAGGAGCAGCCATCCCTTTTCGAAGCCACACCCTGACTCATCCCACATCTTCAGAACCCATCTGGTTTTAATCACCCAACTTTATTCTCCAGATAAGTTCCTAATTGTATAGCAAATCGCATTTTAAAATATGAAATCGTGTTCCCGTTGGTTTGGATTGCTGGTCTTTGTTAGCTTTGGGTGGTATTCATTTTTTTTTATTCTCAAGGCAGTGTGGTGCACAAGGCACATGACTTTTATGGTCAGACTTGGTCTGAATCCTTTCTCCTTATGCTTAGGGGGTTCCTGTGAAGATCCAGGAAGACATCCCCAGGAGTCTTTGGTATACAACTAGCATGTGTGTAACACACGCGCGCGCGCGCGCGCGCACACACACACACACACACACACACACACACACACACACACACACTTTCAGAGGAGGAGGTGCAGACCCCTGACAGCCCGGCAGAGGACACCTTCCTTTAGAGAGGCTGTAGCAGTCATGTTGCTGAGCATTCATACTTGTCCTGGAACCTGACACACAGACCAGTGCTGTTCACAAGCTTCCCAGAAGATGCCCTGGCTTCCTGTGTGGATCTACCTCTCTGTCAAACAGGACCTTGCTGAAGCGTGTGCTACCTTCTCATCAGTGTCTTTAGCTCTGGACTATGGTGGAAAATATTTGTCTAGGGGCTAGAGAGATGGCTCAGTGGTTAAGAGCACTGGCTGTTCTTCCAAAGGACCTGGGTTCGATTCCCAGCACCCACATGGCAGCTCACGACTGTCTGTAGCTCCAAGATCTGACACCCATACACTGATATACATGTAGGCAAAATACCAAGGCACATAAAATAAAAATAAATAAATTAAAAAAATATTTGTCTAAGCAGTGAAGTCACCATGGTAAAGGATTCTTCCTGACAGACAAAAATCTACTATTCACTAGTTTTAGGAAGCATTCTATATTCACTACTTCTGTGTTCTGTGTCTTCCACATACGACTCAAAAGTGTAACAGTTAGTGGTGCGTAGGGTTCCCCAACCTGAGGAACCAGTAGGGAAATTATGATTTGGAACTTTTCAAGTATAGCTGGTAAAGCCTAGACCTCCACACTTATCCAGTAAGGAGCGTTTCGGTGGTGGGACAGTACCAAGTCCCAGGTCCGGAGCTGCCTAACTGACATCCAAAAGTCCCCGATGGTGGGGTTTCCATGCTGCTCGCCCATCCCTGCAAAGGTGGCATGTGAGGCCTGGCAAATAATTTATGAAGGAAGAGAGTGCAACTCAAAATGAAGTGGGCAAGATGAGAGAAAAGCCTAGAAACGAATCCCATTGAATTTTACAGGTCTCAGCGCGGAGTAAAATACTGTAAGAAGCACAATTAATCACAGATCCAAGACCAGAGAGAGCAGCTGCTTCCAAGCAAGTGCTGTGGGTCTCCAGTGGTGGGTCAGCAGGAACGGTTTCTTCTACAAGCTGTCAAGAGAGCTGAAGAATCCTCCCACCCCACTCAGCACAATTGCCTTGGCCCCTATAATCCAAGAAAGGGAAAGAATACTCTGAGGAAGAGCCAGAGGTAACAATGACAATAACTTAAAAAATTCTAGTTTCCACAGAAGTAGGCTGCTCAAACAAGGAGAGACGGTAAGGGGCCAGGGGAGAGAGCGCTAACTCTTCCATCTCGAAGGGGAACTGGTAACTCAGCATGTTCAAAACAAGTCTGTCCTGGTAGGGATGGAAGACGTCTACCTCCAACCGAAGCCTGTTCAGTGAAACTCGGAGAATGGCCCACGTGTGGGAAAGGAAACACCAAAGATCTTCTAAATGATTAGGGCCCTTTAACACACGCGCAGTGGGAGATCCTAGAGATGAACTGTAGATGCACCTTTTTCTCTCATCCCGTTTATCACTTAGGAATATGTGTCGAATACATGCATGTGAATAAGATGACACACGAAATGGAATTAAATCCAGCGGCTGTACCGAGTGTGCAACGTACTGTGACACACTTGGATATCACTGCACCTAATAAACATTAAATATTCAAACTCTAGTAAATATTAACACTGGTCAACTAAACATGCTTTGTAAAACTTTATTATTTTCCCCTACATAGTGTTCAATGAGTGTATGCGTGTGTGTGGGGGGGTGGATCTCATATTCTATAAAACCATTTACAAAAACCTGTCTGAACGGGACAGAAAAACAACAGCCTTGGTGCCGCAGCCTCGCCAGCTCCGTGTTTACTCCAGAAATGTCGTTTTTATTGAAAAGGTGCAATTATCATCATGTAACACAAATCACAAAACCCGGATTTTTCCACCTTATCAGCTTTGTAAAATCGCGGTCCCAGAGGGTGCCATTGATTAGCTGCACATGTTCCTTCTGTGGCATCCCAAATACTTAATTGTCAGTTATCTTTTCTTCTGCAGTAAGTAAAATGTGCTCACAAAACTACAGAGGGACCTGTTCTGCCTTAACCTCTGCAAGATGCCATCACGCGGCAGAAAACACTGGTAAAATATCACAGGATAGCACCATCCGACAAGGGGGACGTATAAACACGGTAATGATTTCCCACGAGTTTCCATTTTAGAAAATTGTCACTAAAGCCAGCATAAATGGTGACATGTCTCCACTGAGGACACGGTGAAATCGAACGCTGGCATTCTAGTTAGGGCCAAGCCTACCCAGCAGCCAATTATAACAGGAAGGGAACATCTTGAAAGCTCGGATGAGCCCACTCGGCTAACCTCCCGTGATCGCTGCACAGAACACTGTCGTTTCCATGTGTGATCTTTTTTATTATCTTTTCAGAACATGAAACACATATGCACAACGCATACATGCATAGACAGCATGTATATTATGAGGTTGCTTCAAACCGCATGCATGCTCTCCCTCTAAGGTTTCTAGGGACTTGCAGGAGACCTCTTTGTCACAGAAGTCAGGAGGTTTCAGGAGTCCTGTGAGTGCTTCCAGGCCGTCTAGTTTGGTTTGAAATGTCCGATTTGGGTAGTGACAAAGTTCACCACGACAGTTTTTCTTCTCTTGTCTACGAAAGAAGCTTCCTCTCATACCTACTTCAGAGGAGCCTCTGAGAACAGGGAGGGAGAAAATCAATACCGCCTCACAGCAGTAAATGGGCCTCAGTGTCACCGTCCTCGGGGACCCAAGCCTACAAGCTTGTGGCGGCTCCGCGGTCCTCAGTCTCCCACTTAGCCACCTCCTGGCACTTGGTCACAATTCACACAACGAACCTGCAACCATCTAAAAACTAAAAAGCAGGTACACTGCTGAAGACCCCATCGCCCTGCGCATTCTTTGTTGTAATGTGACCCCCCTGGGGCATGTCTAGCCTGTGCCTTGGCAAAACTTGTGTTACTTACAGAATTCAAACAGCTGTCTGCTAAGGTTTCCTAGAGCTGTGTAGACTATCTTATAAAAGAAAAAAAAAATCCTAGGACCTACATGGAAAGTTGAATGCTGAGAAAGGCCTATTTAAGGAATGAAGAATCTGTGAAGGAATAGTGTGATTTGGCTTAAGCAATTTTGAAAAGACATCCTTAAAATTTTTTCATTAAAAATGTATTGTATTTTAATTGTGAGTGTGAGTGTGAGTGTGTGTGTGTGTGTGTGTGTGTGTGTGTGTGTGTGTGTGTGTGTGTGTGTGATCAGAATGGAAAGCAGAGGACAATGTCCAGGAGTCAGCTGTCTTCTTCCAACCTGTGAACCCCTGAGGTCAAACTCATGTCAAGACTGGTGGCAGGTGCCATACCCACTGAGCCATCTTGCTGGCCCAAATCTTTTTTAAAGACAAGGTCTCGCTACGTATCCTAGACTAGTCTGGAACTCATTATGCAACTTAAGCTTGTCTTGAACTCTTGACTCTTCCGTTTTACCTTCCGAGTGTCGGGAGTACAGGTGTGTGCCACTCTGCCTGGCCGAATATAATTTTTGATGTGGTTAAAAACTAGTCATGGCCAGGAGGTACATAGTGTTCATCCCAAAACTCTGGGGGGCAGAGGCAGATTTATATCTCTGGGTTCAAGGCCACTCTGGTCAACACAGAGAGATCCAAGTCAGCCAAGACTATCTAGTGAGGCTTTGTCTCAAAAATATTGACTACTAAAGTAGAAACTACCTTTTGGGCTACTTTAGTATCAGAGCTTATGCTCTGTGTGTTCCTGCATTATCTACTTATATAAAAATGTTTGTTTGTCTCTATCATGTATAAGCATAGTGCTGGGTGGAGACAGGTGTTTAGCCGAAAAGACACTGTGCTGCCTTCCCAGGGCTTATCTTTTGGTGCTGAAGTGGATGGCGTCCCTGCAATTACAGAAAATGAACGTGAAATTGCAAACAGGGTTAGTACCGTGAAAGGAAGCAGCTAGTCTCCTTGATCATTAGTAACAAAATGCCCTTAATAAACTGTGGGGAGACGGACAGCTTCCCCGGGGAAGGGACTCTGGAGCTGAGAACTGAATGAGCTAGTAAGAGTAAGGGGAATAGGATATTCCAAATGCAAACATGGCTTCTTCAAAGGCCTGTGGAAAGTAAGAACATATGAGAAAGTGTCCAGGAAAAATAATGATACTGAACAATAAAATGGAGACCAGTAGTAGCTAGAGAAGCTGGTAGGCCTTCTTGGTTATGCGAGGGACTTCTTAGTGGACATGAGGGCCTGTGAGTAATTTTAAATGGATGGTGGGTATGATACCTAGATATGTATGATAGGATCAGATTTATATCTTAACTGTAACTGGAGCAACAGTAGCATTCCTCAGATCCAAAGGGCCGTGAACTCAATCCTTCTTTTGCTATCCCTAAATGCTTCTTAAATGATCTGGTTGTGTGTGTGTGTGTGTGTGTGTGTGTGTGTGTGTGTGTGTGTGCGCATGTGTGTACATGCATTCGCTCTCATGGCTGTTTATTCTCATCTGTGTTTTATAGTTAGGGTTCATGAACTCAGCTTTAGCAGGACTTTATCTGTGGGAATCCACTGCGGGTCAAGTTCAACATAAGTCCTCCCTTCCACCATTAAGAGCTCTTCCAGGAGCCAGGCGGATCTCTGTGAGTTCGAGGCCAGCCTGCTCTACAGAGCGAGTTCCAGGACAGGCACCAAAACTACACAGAGAAACTCTGTCTCGAAAAAACCAAAAACCAAACCAAAACCAAAACAAAACAAAAATAAAACAAAAAAATATGAGCTCTTCCAGAGGTTTTGAGTCCATTCCCAGCACCAACATGCAGCTCACAACTGTCTATAACTGTGGTTCCATGGGATCAGATGCCTTCTTCTGGTGTGCAAAACACACATA
>CABHPR010145325.1:0-10790 GCA_902168415.1 Peromyscus melanophrys
CCTGTGTTAGGCGAGTACTGATGAAGAAGAGGGAAAGAAAGGGGAGAAAGAGGACAAAGAGGAGAATAGTTGAAGGAAGAGGAAAAAGCACAGAAGGAGAAGAAAAAGAAGCAAGAGGAGGGTGGAGAAGCAGCATCAACAGAAGCTACAAGAACTGTGAAGGGAAATATAGAAGCAAAGGGGTGGGCAGGAGAGATGACTAAGTGAGGCGTGTCACCTCCTCTTAATGTCTTCAGTGGTTCTCCCCTGCTCTGTTTCTGGTGGAACCCCACCCTTGGCCTTTTGCACGCTTATTTATCCACCTTGAATTCTCTGTACTCTTTCCCTTACTTTCATCCATGAGCCCATGAAGAACGCTTTTCCTTCTTGCAGCCTATAACCTCCTTCACTGTGTTCCCTTTACCCTGAAGCACACTGACCTTGAATACGTAGCTGATTCTTCTTTGTGTTTACTGTGGCCTTTCTCTTTTGTTAGAAGGTAAACTCCATGAGGGTTAGAGAACTGTGTAGCCTAGACCCAGAAAGCAGATGTTCAAGAAATACTTGTTGAGTTAATAAAAATAAAATATGGGACAATGCTTTCATGAATATTTAGTCTAATTCCTTCTGTTAAATCAGATTTTTATTTTATTCCCTTTAAGGAGAAAAATATATAGTGATTACATTAGACATTAAATACTGATCTCCATTTAATAAATGCTATATTTTCATTGAAATTAAAATCAAAACATGCTACTGTTTACTTATTGGCAATACATAGACACAATTATTTACAATTTTGATGTATATATGTATTTGTTTATTTCTCATTCTGTATATGTCTTTGTGTGTGTGCATATGTAAGTGCAGGTGTCCATGGAGGACAAGAGAGAATTTCAGATCCCCTAGTACTGGAGGTGCTGACAGTTATGAGCTGCCTAACATGGGTGTTGAAGACCAAGTTCCGGTTCTGTGGAAGGGCAGTAAGCTCTCTTAGCTGCTCAGCCACCTCTCCAGCCCAAATCACATATGCTGTAGGGTGGCCTTTCTGTACGCTGTGAACGCGTGGTGCTACTATTGGTTAATAAAGAAGCTGTTTTGGCCTACGGTAAGGCAGGATATGAGCCAGGTGGGAAATCCAAGAGAGATACAAGGAGAAGAGGGTGGAGTGAGGGCAGATGCCAGACCGCCACCCAAGGAGCAACATGCCAACAGACCGGTTAAAGCCACGGCCACATGGCAAAACATAGATTAATAGAAATGGATTAATTTAAGATGAAAGAGCTTGTTAGCAAGAAGCCTGCCATAGGCCATACAGTTTGTAAATAATATTAAGCCTCTGACTGGTTATTTGGGTACCTGCGGGTGGGAAAGATTTATCCAGCTACACATATACATTTATTATCCATGTTTCTGGGTTACATAAGGCACTGTCACACAAGCATCCATTGAACACATTTCTCCCCGACACCCTCAATCTTTTCTTTCTACCTTGTCCTTTTTGTTCCCCCAGACAGTTTCATTTCTATTCTCCAGTCACATGTATGTGTGTTTATATACACATATGCACATATACACGTATATGTTTCTCTATATATATTGTTTTATATATTATATATGTGATTTTATGCATCTATATAAAATCTGAAAGACACAAACATATACACAATTTACTTTCATTAGCTGTATTTATTGATCATAGTGTGGTCAGGATGACAGTAAACATGTCCTTGTATTACATTGACATAAGAGAACCTGGGATCTTGATTTTGGCTTTCTTAACTGATCACTTCCTAGTGAATAGTAAAAGCAGATTGAGGACAGGGAGCATACCTGGCTCTATGTGGTCATGCTTGGCCTAATCCTTTCATCTAGCAGATTTAAAAACAAAGGATATCATGAGCTTGGACTAGAGCTTTCGTGGAACTTGCAGGAAATTCGGAAGGTTGATTGGAAGCACCACATACCACTTTCAGCTCAGATCCAGTAGCAGATGTAATTATTAGGTCCCATCTGTATGAATGAAATTATACAGCATGCCACAGAAGTGGAGAACTCAGATATTCGTGAATACTAGTTAGCCTTAGCATTTAACTAACATTTACACATGACAGACTGAGATGAAGCCAGTGTGCTGGTACAGCATGTAATAAGCAAAAAGAACGACTGATGAACAGTGAGGCATGAGATGTTATTGTAAAAAGTAGAGAGCAGAAAAGGTTTCCTATATGCACAACTTTCCCATTTTCATCCAGCCTTATTTATAGTGTAAATCACCAAAATGGTAAATAAATTAAATAAGCTTATTTATATGTTCACTTAAAAATAGCCTGCAAGAGTGAATATAGTGGTATAGAACCAATACTATTTTTACCTGAATTTTTTGTCATGAGTGTAAAAGTTGACTAAAACAATGGCACTAAAATACTCAGATTTATATATATATATATATATAAAATTTTGCTTTTATATCAGGATTGTCAGTGTTTGAATTTATTAAAAACAAAGTTTAAAATGTTCAATAGTGAATAGCTAAAGAAATATTTTAAAATTATTACTTATACATTTCAATGATGTATAATGTATAATAAAAAGTCAAAAGGAGTGTGAGATTCTATTTATAAACAAATGTTATAAGAACATTTGACTAATAATCATTATTTGTGTTACTCATGTCAACTTTTATCATTTGTTCAGTACTTAAACTTGAGCAACAGGGCAGAATACACCAACTTTTTAATGTGAAATATCAAATTTAAGTGGTACTTTCAATATCACATCTTCATGATGGTAAGCACAAATCTCTGATTGGAGTGGTATGGGGTCTTCTGTACACAGGAATCTTCCTTGATCCTGGAGCAGAGAAACCACACATAAGGATGAACACACTGAATTTGCTGTCGTCTCCACTTTCCTGATTTTCACTTGAATTCATAGACATGAAATGGGTATGAAAAATAACATTTTGTTTTCTATGATACCCCACTTAATAAAACCTCCTGGGGCTTGCTGTGTAATTCAGTGTTGCAGTGTGTGTGAAACCGTGGCTTCAGTACGCAACACCAAAAGAAGAGAGGGAAGACTAGAAGGCGTAGAGAAGGAAATAGGAAGGGGTAGGATAAAAGGAGGAGAGGAAGGGAAGGCAGAGGAAAAAGAGGAAGAGGAGGGGGAAGAAGAGGAGGTAGAGGAGGAGGGAGGAGGAGTAAGGGAAGGAGAAGGACAGGAAACAAATCAATTAAAGTGAACAAGAAAAGCAAAATAAAAATAAGTATAACTATAAAGTTGCCCAACTACAGCCATAGCCATGGTGAGACAAATAATTGAAAGCTGTTTTGGTCAATAAATATAGTTATTAGCAGTGAGTATGAACTAGTATCTCAAAATTGTCCTTCAACATCTCAATTTATTTTTAAATATGGCTGGAACAAGAAACAAATTCAGAAAACATCTATATACAACTCACCCATTTATCGTTCCTCTAAGTTCTCTAGGTGTCAAAGCTCAAACTGAGTCAACTTTCCTGGTACATAATACAACATGATAATATAATATATAATATAATAAATTTTTAGAATCACATACACACATTCACACAAGCATTGACAATCATACACATGCAAATGTGTGTGATTCACAAACATGCAAATGCATGAATTTCATATGGTGTACTCAATGATTTGAATCACTGGGTATGAAATAATTTAAAGTCGAGTTTTCCAGTACATGTAAAACTATTTTAGAACTCAAGGATGTTATATGTTTGAAGGTGAAGACAGACCAACCTGAAGTATGATTTATTTCTTTTTCTGTGTTTTCAGTTTGATACATGACTACATCATCACAGATGGTACATCCTGGGAGCCAACATCCCAGACTCTGCTTCATAATTTATGCTTTAGGAGATCACTTTTGGCCAAATAATGACTATTGAGAAAACATCACTGTTATATACACTTGTTACACATGAATTAATTAACACAAAATTGAATGTTTTATTTATAAATATATTTTCATATAGGAATCAGTGGGTCACAATAAGTGAACACTGAGTTTATGCTAAACCTACTTTACATGAGTAGCTTTTATTTCTACAAGTAGAAATAAAATCCAAATAAGGTAAGAACATGCCAAAAATGGAAAGAATAACCAGCGTTCTGAAATATTTAGCATACCACAACTTGAGCCAAATGGAAAGTACAATTGATTTCTTCCTAATAGCAATGACTTATTTTAATAGTTGAACATTCTATTCTCACACTCATTGTGTCTCAATGAATATTTTTTGTTAAGTACTGTTTGCTGCAAAACAAGTCTTCAGTTAATCTGGCCGTATCACTGGTGCACCCACACTAGAATTTGCTAAAAAATTTACACAGCCAATGAAAATGGAAAGAAGTGCACTAATCTGTACATTTTTTGTTTTGTGAATTGGGAAAAGTAAAACAGAAGAAAAAAAAGGAAAGGAAGGGAGGGAGAGGAGGCCAGGAGAGTGATTTTAACTGCTTCTGTTTGTGATGAGGACTTCTGTCATTCACCAAAGCAGGTTTAGAATAGAAAATTTTAATACCGTCTTGTCAGAAACATGCTTGCTCTTTTTTATTATGGGAATTCTTGTAAGTTTCATTTTAAAAACCTGAAAGTAAAAAACATCACACACCTCTGCAATTAACTGGACCCAAAGTCTGTACATCCAAATGCACTTATAATCAGTTAGAACAGCCATGCTGAAGCTATGGAGCTTTACTGAGGATTTTACACTTTCATTATTGAATATATTTTTATGCACTTATCCATCACCAAAAAATGAAATATCCATGGCAGCTTTAGAACTGGAAAAATGATTATACTTCTTTCATAATTTGTGTCCTTCCTCATCTCCTAATATATGCAATAATAGTACTTCCCATTTGACTGGACAGTCCTCCTAATCCTGACCTAACATAAAACCTGGCCCTAGAATTCCTATGTAGCAGTGACATGGAGGAGATGTCTCAGGTCAGCAGGGCAGGGCCAGAAGTTACAATAAAATTTCCAAGCCAAATAATGATGGCATGCAGGACTGGCCTCCACAAAACCAACTGGCTGCATTGCAGTTAAAGATAACCACAAGCGCCCCATCGCAAAACCATTAGCCTAAAGCAAGAGGCTTATTTTGGGGTTGAACTGGCCTTACCATGCAGTTTATTTTACCAGCCAATTCTGTGTCTATCTCCTTTTCTCCCATGGGTGCTGATTCTAACAGCACATCTGTGAGACCTGCACATCAGCTTCTAAGCATCTACTTAGCAGAGACACCCTGTTCTGACATGAAAAGAATGTATTAAAATGAACTAAAAGAATCTCTGAATTGGCCCAATTAATATTCTCAAGATAGATGAGGTAACTGAAAAGCTTAAGCAACCTTGATTCCAGCATGTATATCAAATGTTGCTTCCCAAATTTAACATTGTGGAATCAATGCGATCTTAACAAAACAACTCTATAAACTCATGGTTGTTCATGTCTTCATTCTAATCGTATCACCACTTGTGGTGATATTGTGTTCCCCAAAATATTGTGCACCCTAATAAACTTATCTGGGGTCAGAGAACAGAACAGCCACTAGACAGACATAGAGGCCAGAAAATGGTGGCACACACGCCTTTAATCCTAGCCTTCTGGAGGCAGAGATCCATCTGGATCTCTGTAATTTCAAAGCCACACTGGAAATAGCCAGGCATGGTGACTCACACCTTTAATCCCAGGAAGTGATGGCCGAAAGCAGAAAGGTATATAAGGTGTGAGAACCAGGAACTAGAGCTGGTTAAGCTTTTAGGCTATTGAGCAACAGTTCAGCTGAGATTCATTCTGGATGAGGACTCAGAGGCTTCCAGTCTGAGGAAACAGGATCAGCTGAGGTATTGGCAAGGTGAGGAAGCTGTGGCTTGTCCTGCTTCTCTGATCTTCCAGTGTTCACCCCAATACCTGGCCCCAGATTTGATTTTATTAATAAGACCATTTAAGATTCATGCTATAACCATTAATAATGGGTTTTATTAAGGAAATCTAAATCTCAGCATGTGTAACAATGTAAAATTCCAATTGAATTTTAAAGTATATGCAAACCATTTTTGCTTATTCTAAAACATGGAAGCTACGTTAATTCAAAATGCATAAAATGTTCAAAATCCAAAGAAAAATCAACATAGATATGTTTAGCAAATGTATGCAGAACCATAAAATTCACCTATGTGATTCATCTACTGTGACATCTCTTAATGTCTGAAAAGCAATCTGTGACATGGAAAGCTTTAGTTGATAACAAGGAAGTGCAAAGTGTCATATATATATACATATACACCAAGAACTAGAAAGAGGCTGGGGAGATGGCTCACTCGGTAAAGTGTTTGCCACGTAAGTGTGAAGCCGTGAATTCAAATCCCAGCACTCATATAAAAAGCCAGGCACTCTTACGGCAGTGCTGGAGCAAGGAGTGGAGAAAACAAATTCTTCCATCATGCTGGCCAAATGGTCTATTTGAATTAGTTGTTTGAAAGTTTCATAGGATGTATTTTGGTTATATTCAGGCCATTCTTCTACTCTATCTTCCTATTCAACCAACTTCATGGTCTTTCAAGTAAATTTTAATTAAAATATAATTATACCACTTCCCCCTTTCCTTTTCCTCCAGCACCTCTCATATCCCCTCTGTCCAACCCCATCTCATGTCCTTTCCAACTTACTCTCAAATTGATAACCTCTTTTTCTTTGGTTATTATTGTCACACACAAACACATACATACGAATACATGTATATAGGCATACATGCATTTATATGACATGCTGGGTCTAGTTTTGTTTGTGTGTGCATGGTTTCAAGGCTGAAAATTTGTATTGGGTAACCAATTAGCGTGATCATCCTTGGGATCTGCAGCACAGCTCCCACATCTATGGCTCAGGGAATACCACGGACAGGCAGAAGGATTCTAAGAGCCAGACTACCAGGAAGTCTCCTGTGACACTGCATTTCTTAAAATGGCACATAAACAAGACCCGACCAATGCCAATATCAATAGGCAAGCTAACAAGAAGGGGAAAATCTTATAGGGTCTCATCCTCAGACAAAGAACTACAGGTAACTAATGACTGCTGAGAAAGGGAGAATTAGTCTAGCTGAGCTAGTGAGTTCCAGGTTCAATGACATACCTTATCTCAAAAAATAAGATAAGAACAACAGAGGAAGACATCCATGTGCACACTCGCGCACACACATGATCACATACACACATGTGTATAAAGGAACTAAAGCACATTTACACTGTCTTGCTAAAATATTACTATTGCTTAGCCCATATCTGTTTGAAAATCCTTGTGTATTTAAATTAAGAACACTATAGTTTCATAGTTTACATCTCCATAGAGAACTGTTGCTACATTGTTATTCAGATCTACATAGTACACTCATGCTAATACTAGAGTAAAAAATAAATAAATAGATAGATCTCGAGTTTTTACAGATTAGTTTCTTTAGATAGGAGGATTTCCAAGCTTTAAAAAGACAGAGTTTTAAAATGTTAAAATTTGATTTCTCTGGGGTACCTAAAAGTTTGTAAGTTTCCCCCAAACTTAAACCTAAAATACATATTAAAAATCACACTTTAATAAAAAAATCCCTTTAAGGAAGTCACCTATTAGAGCTCTGCTTTAACTAAGTCGGTTATGGAGCTTGGAACTGTGTGGAAGCACCTCTTCACAAGCTGCCCAAGTTTAACCATCTTGTCCCATGAATACGGAAGCCTCTTTGACAATAATTGGGCCTCCCTAATGCCCATATGGATTCAAACACTGCGGGGAGGAAATGGATTGTAAATTCTGGCAACTGAACTGAACTGCACTTCCATATGTATGCATTCTCAACCACAGGATTTGGAATTCAAACTGTTGTTACAAACCATTTTCGTTAATTAGAAGCTTCTTCATTTTTCACCTTTGCAAGTAAAGTTGTGAGAAGTCCAGCATTTGCTTTGCTTATCTCCAATTCCCACTTGGCAGGCACCATAAAAATCCATCTCCCAAAGTGCTGTCATATGCCTTGAGTCTCCAACCTGGCACAGCTATAAGCTTTGACCTCAGGGAATTTTCATGTGCAAGTCTTCCTGTGGTTTACCTCTGAGAGTTCTCTCTAAATTGAAAGGGGGCAAGAGAGACAAGTAAAGACAGGTGCTCAACAAGCCAGGTTTATTTTAAGTGGTTCACAAAAACACGTCTCTTGCAGGACCAAGCTGCCACAACATGGTCTCAGATAATTGCTCTTTACAAAGAAATTCAGGAAGAGCAAGGCCAATTAGCTGAACAATTAAAAGATGTGCTAACAGCACAATACACATTCATCAGAATTAGCACACACAAACGTTTTTGTAGATACTACATCAATCAAAGTGGAAGAAATATAGATCTTGGTAGCCATGCCCTTGATTCTCCTCACATACTACCTGCCCACTGGCACAGGAGCCCATAGCTGCCTGTTCACATTCCAGCCACCACGTGGGCACTCTTTAACCTACCAGTTTGTAACAGGTCATGCCTGAATCTGGAGGAAACTTCAAATTCTTAGTGTAACTAAATAAACTAAACTATTGACTGCATGTTTACAGATGCCGGACAATCTCAGTATTTGAATTGTGTCATATATTCTTTTCATGAATTTTTCTGTAGTGTTTCTAGTTACTGCTGAATTTGCAGTATTTTGCTGTGGGATGGTCTGTATGTCAAACATGTTGCTTATTGGTCAATAAATAAAACACTGATTGGCCAGTGGTCAGGCAGGAAGAAGTATAGGCGGGACAAGGAGGAGAGAATTCTGGGAAGTGGAAGGCTGAGCCAGAGACACTGCCAGCCACCGCCAGGACAAGCAGCATGTAAAGATGCCGGTAAGCCGTGAGCCATGTGGCAAGGTATAGACTTAGAGAAATGGATTAATTTAAGATATAAAAACAGTTAGCAAGAAGCCTGCCACGGCCATACAGTTTGTAAGCAATATAAGTCTCTGTGTTTACTTGGTTGGGTCTGAGCGGCTGTGGGACTGGCAGGTGAAAGAGATTTATCCTGACCATGGGCCAGGCAGGAAAACTCAAGCTACTAATGGCGCCCAACGTGTTGGCAAGAGTTTCCACCTAAAACCTGAGAAAAAAGATACTAAAATGGAGCTAAAAACAGTTCCTAGTTGTTTCTCTCAAGTTAATGGCAGCCTGCGTGTTTGAGCTACTATGGTGGGTTCCTGGCATGTGTGCTCGACCTGCAGTATGGTGGGAATGAGGCCTCTGCAAGTGGCACATTAAACTGCGTGGTGGATTTAGCCTTTGCTAGTACAAAACAAAAAAAGAGGTTTCTGGGCTAAACGCTACTTTGATAGAAGCATAGACCCACGAAGGCTCCCAGAGCTGGTGGTAAACGTATCACCGCCATGTTGGGAAGCTGAGGTGGGCGGAGCCAGCAACCACAGCCATTTCAGTCTTAGAATACTTCAGTTTAAAGCAATAGGCTCAAGGTAATATAAAAAAAATAAGCCACGGAAAGATGGCTACCACACAGAGAATCTGGATTATGTTCTCTTTGATATTCATAACTAAAGAAAAACATTTGATTGCAAAAGCTGTTGAGTTATGCCAAAATGTATATTTTAAAGGTACCTTGACTTCAAAATTTGGATGTAAGGATATGTTGCTTTGGAAAGGAAGCTCTGCTTTTGTTTCCACAGAAAGTCAGAGGCTATGGATTTATTCCAGATTAAGATACATCAGGTTTGACCAGCCAAGACCCCCTGAAAGGTCTCCGGTGACACCATGGCCCAGATGATCCAACATCCAGAACGGTTTGAAGGCAACTGGCTCAGACAATACAGCCTCATGGACTACTCCATAATCCTAAAATTTTCTTTGTGTCCCCATAAGATACAGCGCCCCCCTCCAGCAGGAAGTAGTAAGAGGAGCTACGCCCAAATTCCCAAATGATATGTAATTTTACTATGTTAATGTTAAAACCTTCCTTTTTGAAAAAAAAAAAAGAAAAGGGGAAGTGCTGTGGGATGGTCTGTATGTCAAACATGTTGCTTATTGGTCAATAAATAAAATACTGATTGGCCAGTGGTCAGGCAGGAAGAAGTATAGGCGGGACAAGGAGGAGAGAATTCTGGGAAGTGGAAGGCTGAGCCAGAGATACTGCCAGCCGCCGCCAGGACAAGCAGCATGTAAAGATGCCGGTAAGCCATGAGCCATGTGGCAAGGTATAGACTTAGAGAAATGGATTAATTTAAGATATAAGGACAATTAGCAAGAAGCCTGCCACGGCCATACAGTTTGTAAGCAATATAAGTCTCTGTGTTTACTTGGTTGGGTCTGAGCGGCTGTGGGACTGGCAGGTGAAAGAGATTTATCCTGACTGTGGGCCAGGCAGGAAAACTCTAGCTACAGTATTTTCTGTTTTCATTATAAATGGTAGGAAGCTGAAATCAGGCAAAGGGGCTTCTTGCTCCATTTTCCATATTTCTTAACAACTTTGGATATTGAAATTAACCATTTTTTAGAGTATTCACCTGTTTGCTCTCAGATTCTTTGTCTACACTGACTTTATTCTGCCTTCTTTCTTTTTGTAATTGTTTCTTTTTTTTTTTTTAAGATTCATAATTACAGCCGGGCAGGAGTGGCACACGCCTTTAATCCCAGCACTTGGGAGGCAGAGGCAGGCAGATCTTTGTGAGTTCGAGGCCAGCCTGGTCTACACAGCGAGATCCAGGAAAGGCGCAAAGCTACACAGAGAAACTCTGTCTCGAAAAA
>CABHPR010145325.1:10890-40259 GCA_902168415.1 Peromyscus melanophrys
ACACACACACACACACACACACACACACACACACACACACACGACATTCCTAAATACATAAATACAGTGTGCCCAGTCTTTATAATGTTAGTTGTGCTTGTTTTCATGGCTGATCATTTGGTATTGGATGACCTTCTCTTAGGAAGACTATTTCTCCTGCTCCCAAAGTTCCTTAGTTGCTTACAGCTCTTTGCATGGAGTTAAGACCTTGTGGTCTTTCCTGTATTCACTTTGGCATGTCCCATTGTTCAGATCCTGCTTAGATAGTCATGTTGATGAGACTTTATGCCTGTAGTTTCTGACATATCTAGGAGACACATCTCACAGTGTACTCTCTGTTCTGCTGGCTCTTACTATATTTCTGGCTCTTCTGTCACAGTGTTCCTTGAACCTTGGGTGTAAGAGTTGTACTGTAGATGTATTGTGATTGGGCAAGCTCCTACCTCCTCATCTTCAGATGTGAGAACCTACCCGGGAGTAACTACAGAAACCAGGAAAGTAAAAAGGAACCATTTCTGGGGTGGGAGGAGTGGGGGAGCAATGGAGAGGGAAGCAGCAGTACACAGGATCTTATCAGGGAAGTGGAAAAGTAGGGGCTCGAACTGGGGAGGGGGAGGGATAGGTATGCAGGAGAAGCAGGGTAAAATAAGAGTGAGGAAGTCTGGAAAAGGTCATGAGGAATTCCTACTGTTACTAAACTACCTAGAAATACCTATAGCATATGTAAGTCGATAAATAAATATGCATATATAGTTTAAATGAAATTTTCCCATATGGGTTCACAACATTCCCTCTAAGAGTTGAAGTTCATATAACAAAACCACAGCACCAAGGATGGCAAGCCCTCTTTTGAGTTGATGGTCAGTGTTGTCCAAGAGAATCCTGAAGCTCTATAGTCTACTATGATTGCTTTTGTTGCCCCCTACAGGTAGAAGGTAAGTCCCTATTGCTGAAGACATCATGCCCTTCATACAGAGTTCAAATGGCACTGAGCTGTAACTTAACTGAATGCTTCCTCCATGTGGATGAGTATTAATGGTACCAGGAGTTGCTATGTAAACTTAAAAATGGAAAAGCAACAAACAATCCTACCCAGGTGTGAAACCTATGAACCCCAACAATGACCAACATAACTAAGAGCACAGCAGTGGCACACATGCCTTAGCAGTAACCAACAGCTCCCTAATTAGACATAAGAGCAGCTCAACAAGAGGGAAATCATGTCTGATATAGGAAACCTTGCTAACCACTCAGCGCTACTGAAGTTATGGATCTTGGGAAAAAACCTACAGCCAGCACTTTATTAAACACGAATGATCCCTAACTTAATTCTAAATATTTGTCCTTACATTCACACTTGAGTGTAGTTCTCAACCCTCATCAAGGAATCTTCTTTTTGTATCAAAGACCCTTAAGGAACACCACGACCAATCAAAATGCAGAGCTGAGAGCCTACTGTGCTTTCTTAATTACAAAGTACTATAGCATCAGTCTTTCCTCTTTTTCATCTTCTGGGCAGGTGTAGGCAGTCACGGAAACTGTGGAAGACTAGAGGCTACACTAAGAAGAGAAAGTGGAGCTTATATTCCCACCTCTCTGCTTCATGTGGTGTCTCTGGCAGACTTGCACCCGCAGACTCACCTTGCATGGTGGCTCACTCCTTGGCAACCCATAAATTAGATCCATTCTGGTGCGGTCTTAGGAAAAGTGGTCCCAGAGTAAGCAAAGGTACTATCGCTCTTGTACCTCCAGGGGTGAGACTTGTTCTTATATTATTTATGTAATTAGATTCCTATATTAGTGTCCCTAATTTTTTAGTATATCCAGACATGTCTCTTCCCATATTGGACACTGACAGTTAAGCCTTCACAGCTATCTGTAATAATAATACTGAGTAGAGAGGCTGCGTTGAGAACTGAGGGGTGGGGGAAATATAGTTGGTCCCATGCTTCTAGGCCCATTAGAGTCACCCAGAAAGCAAGACACAGTGTCAGCTTCAAGATCTCACCACAGAAGTTTCTGATTCCTTCATACTTATATGGAGCCTAGCCACTTGCATTTTCTATAAACTCTCAGGTGATGTATAAACTTCGTGTCTACGGAACATCTTTGGTGACAGAAAGCAAAGTTCTTCATTATATATAAAATGTATAAATAAATTCCTAGGCATTCCCTGTTATTGCCATTTCCCCTGTCCTTCTATATTTTGGCTGTCGACAGCTTGAAAAATATTTTCAATTCAGAAATTTCCAATGTATCTAAATATCATGATGGACTTGTGGGGTTTTGACATTTCATGTAAAATGGAATCTGCTTTTCAAGCACTTTATTTTGATTGTAGATATAGATGAGTGGGTACACTGGTGTGTGTGTGTGTGTGTGTGTGTGTGTGTGTGTGTGTGTGTGTGTGTATGTATGGCTTAGGCTCTAAACATGAAGAGTTAAATTCTCATAGTTTAAAAGTCCCTTTGTGAAAATTAATGTAAAAATTCTGGTTTCATCTAAGTAATATTTTTGTTTTTCCTCTGTAAGCACAGGAAAAGAAGGAGGAGTAGAGAATGAGAATGAGAAGGAGGTGGAGGAGGAGGAGGAGACAGGAAGAAAACAGTGGGGACAATAATGATGTGGCTTCATACATGATATACTGAATATAAAAAACCTATTTCAAAAGATACCTCAATATATTATAATTAACCAATGCCATAAATTTCATTATATAGCTAAGCTGGAGTGGATTTCCCAGGCTGGGAGGTTGGGTGTAGCATTGATCTAGGGCTCTATTTTCAATCACAAGCAATAGTTCTTATCTGTAACTGTGAAAACTGCTTTGACAAAACCCGAGTCTCCCTTAGGCTCCTTTAGCTAACCAAACATGGGGGATTGAAATGGGCAAACATAGAGAAATATACCTTCTATGCACCTATATATCCATATTTATACAGTCATCTATATTGTTATGGGTATATTAAGGTACATGAGAGATTCATGAAACTCATTCCACTACAGATTCCATGCAAATATGGGGGATTTTATTCTAACCTAATCCTTACAGACTGTTCTATTACTAATTCAAAATGTAGTTCTTTTCGCATAAAAGACAAGTTCACACACAGTTTTTAGCTAATATAATATTTCCTAAAGATCAATTTTGTTCAAAATAGTTAAACATTTTAATATAAACAACTGTTCACTAGTCTACAGCTTATAGATCAAAGAAGGAAAAATATATTTTACTCCAGAGTTTGAATTTTCAGTCCATGGCTTAAGTAGGTTTGCTTTCTCTGGACAAGGGGAGTTAGAGTATCCATTATGGGAGAGAATGGGCAGGGAAGAGCACTGTTCTCACCTTAAGGCTGGTGGGATAACACATGTCCACCAAAGCTGTGCCTCACTTCCAAAATTGTCGCTGTTCTATGGACACCAGGCCTTCATCACTGAGTCTGTGGGACACAGCTCACATACAAATCCTAAAATCTCTGTGTCTCACTGATTCTGTTATAAAACATAAAAAGTTATAAATAGTTGGGGACCAAATGTAAGCGACACTCCTCACCAGCACAAACTATACCTCCTAGGGTTTAGTAGCTGTAATAGTTTTCTTTTAGTGTGGAATGAATTGCGAATGTATGGAATTAAAACACACTTACTCTTTCTCAAGTTTTCTGTGTCATCAGTCTGGCACAAGCTGACTTTCCTTTACTTCTGTGTCCTGGAAGCCTTGTATCAATGCTTCAGCCAGCTGCCTTCCCATGTGGAAGCTCCGCAGGGGAAGAAGTGGTTCCCAGCTCACTGCATCTTGGCAGACTTTGTTCTTGCAGTTTTATGACTGAGTTCACTGTGTTCCCTGGAGCTGTTGGCCAGGCACAACTCTCCACTCCTTCTTTATCACCTGAAGACCTACACTGGCAACTCAAAACATGGCTTCTTGTGTTTTCCAAGTCAAAAAAGAGTCTTCTCCAACAGAAAAGTCCAGTTGATTTTCTGCTCTCTGATTATGACAGACCTATCCAGATCATGTCCCTGTAGCACAAATCTTAAAGAGTCTTGTTAATAAAAATAAACCTGGTGCCAGGTATTGGGGTCAACGCTAGAAGATCAGAGAAACAGAACAAGCTACAGCTACCTCACCTTGCCAGTTCCTCAGCTGATCCTGTTTCCTCAGACTAGAAGCTTCTGAGTCCTCATCCAGAATGAATCTCAGCTGAACTGTTGCTCAAAAGCCTAAAAACTTAACCAATTGTAGTTCCTCATCCTCACGTCTTAAATACCTTTCTGCCTCCTACCATTACTTCCTGGGATTAAAGGTGTGAGTCACCATGCCTGGCTGTTTCCAGTGTGGCCTTGAACTCACAGAGATCCAGGTGGATCTCTGCCTCTGGAATGCTAGGATTAAAAGTGTGAGTGCCATCATTTTCTGACCTCTATGTCTGTCTAGTGGCTGTTCTGTTCTCTGACCCCAAATAAGTTTATTAGGGTGCACGATATATTGGGAAACACAATATCACCACAATGTCCCCTTTGACCAAATGACTCAGTTACATTCTCAGAATCACATCACCTTCATCAGAGGGGTCTAAAATGAATTCATCAAAACTAGAGTTCTTCCCCCATAGGGAAGGCAGAATTCTATACTACAGGTATACTGGTCTCAGATTCTGAGGACGTCTTTGAGTGAAAAATGAGGACATGACTACTCCAAACTATAGTTGAGGAGAAGGGTTTTATTTTAGATATCAGGTAGAGTACAGCCAGAGGTACCTGGAGGGTCCAGACAGAACTGAGCCCTGAGAGGAGTGAGAGAGGGTAAGAATGATAGAGGAAGATGTAGAAGAGTGGGCAAGTTGACTAAGAGAGGAGCCTTGAATCAAGAGGCAAGAGTAAGCCAGCCAGGAGCCAGGAGAGCACATGGCCAAAATGTCTGAATTATGTAGAAATCAGAAGCTGGGGGAAGGGAAACCCAGCCTTATGAGCTGGAGAAGTTTAAGGTAAGGGGTCCTGGGAGGAGCCACAGGTACTGAGTTAGCCTTTCCCTTGGTTTCTTCGGGACCTGACAATCTTCTCACAGTCTTACCTACCACAGTCTCTGTATGTGACTGAGCCATCAGAGGTTTTGATTTATAAGTGGGGTTATATAGGTGGCTAAGAGAACTTGTTTTCTAGAATTTATATGAAATTGGCTTTGTATATGTGCATACATTCATATGAAGGGGTATGTGACCATACACATTTGTGACAGGCCTGTGATTGGTAGAGGACGTTTCAGCTATCTTTCTCTGAGCCTCCCACCTTAGTTTTTGAGACAAGGTCTCTCCTTGGCTTGGAGCTCACAAATTCACAAACAATGGCCAATCAGTGAGACCCAGGAATATACCTGCTTCTGCCTTTTCTGTGCTGGGATCACTTCTATATCCATTTGTGGTTCTGTTTTCATTGTGGGTTCTTGTGATCAGAAATCAAGTATTAATACTTGCATAGCAAGCACTTTAGTAACTGAGCCATCCCTCCAGGCCAAGTTCCTGACATTTCAGTGAAACTACCCATCACATTCCAGGGGAGGGTCTTTTGGAAAACTATCTGAGATATGATAAAGCATTTGTAAAAGTCTACTCACCAGTTAAAATAAAGTCAAATGATGATGTCAGCAAGTACAAAATAGATAATGAGTATAGACATTAAAGGAATATTTTACCTTAGAGATTTATTTATTATCTAATGACATATTCATGTATCTATTTGCTATTAGTTTTTGTTTTGGTGGTTTGTTTTGTTTTGTTGGCATGGACAAATTGAAGAACACAATGAGCCAAGACTAGATGCTGTTTCTCCCCCTCATGCTGAGATCTCAGGAATAAATACACAGAGATCTCTAGACAGATAATTGAATCAAAAGCATCTTAGGCTTCCTCAAAGAAACATATAAGACAGAGTGTCAAATTCAAGTGACAAGTTTAAAAACAAAGGCATCTACTCTCTTTCTCTCTTTTTTATCAGTCTTCATAACCACCAATGAAAAATATTCTAAATATAATTACCTGTCCAGGCCTCCCTCACCACTCTAATATGGACTGTTTTCATGACTTTAGTTCCTGTTCTATGTGAATTTGTTACTGTAACCTGTGAGCTGAACCTTGGAACCTCTAGAGAAAGATGACATAGAGGAGGCAGTTATAAAACTCCAAAGCAAAGGAAAGTCTGAGAGGTGTATGAGGCCAGGAGACCAACATCACTAAGTTAATTCAACATAAATATTTACTGTTTTCCCTGGATTTAAAAGTGGAGATAATCAGGCCAAAAAATGCATAGGAAGTTCCTATCAAAAAGTAAATAATTAAAAACATTTTAGTATCATTTTGTTCATTGTACTTTAATTTTATTAGAGCCAATTGTCTACTAGCTTCTCTCTTTTTAAAAATTTTTACCATTTTATTGATTCCTTGTGGATTTCACATCATTCATCCCAATCCCACTCATCTTCGCATCCCCTTTCTTCCACTTCCTGCCCTTGAAATACTCACCCCAAAAATTTGAAAGTAAAACCGAAAAATAAAAATAAATAAATAAGTCTCAATGTGGAAGCTGTTATGTGGCCCAATGAATCACACATTATATACCTTTTAGTCCATACATCTTTACTTGCAAGTGTTCATTATAATGAGTCATTTCTCTGGTTCGAGGCCTCTGGCTTCTGCTACACTATCAATACTGGATCTTCACTGGGACTCCTCTTGGTTATCCTGTTGTTGCCCTGTGTCATGGAGATCCTGTAGCTTTGGATCTGCAGGACTGGCCCCTTCACATGCTCCAGCATCTCATAAATGAAGGGGATGCTGGGGTGGGCTACCTCTTAATCCTAGTTCTGGGCCTGGGTGGTAGCTGGGTTGGTCAGCCTACCAGCTTTCCCTCATCAGCTCCACACAGGGAAGCTCTCCAGCACTGTCCCATAATGTGATTTCTTTTACCATTTATTATAAAATAAAACTCAGGGACAAATATTAAAGATAAAAACCTTAGATAATCGCAAATGATCACAAAACACACTTGCCACCATTCACTTCCTAGCTCAAAAAGGCCCACATAAACTTCTGGCCTCATCTCTTCTTGCCCAGGGGCCTCTCTATCTTGAGTCTGCCAGGGAACTCTATGATCCATTCCAACAAGCTGAATGTGAACCCCACCTCTCAAACCAACATCTGACTCCATTGGACATCAGACCACAACATAGACAAAATTCCTGTAACATTTCCTGTGGGATGACCCATCCCTAACAGGCTTGCGGGCTAGTTGGCCCAAACCAGTATTAAGATACTTCCTGAGAGCCAACCTGGGTCTGCCTAAGGGCCTTAGCAACAGCAGCTGAGACATGATCTGGAGATGACCTGGACCAGTGAGAGGCAGCCATGTCACACTAGCAGGTGCATATTCATCAGACTTCCCTTGGGGTGGGGTGGAGGGTGTATAAGGCTTTCCTCTTCCTGAATAAACTGATCTTGTTGTTTCAACATCCTCCCAGGGTCTGTATCATTGACTCTGTGCCCACTTGCCCCCTCCCCCAAAGGGAACAGCACAGAACCCTGTCAAAATCCCCCCTTTTGTCTAATTAAAAGGGAAAGGTTCTAACTTCAACATATTAAAACAATTGACAGTAAGAATAATTATTATGTATTGTCCAAATAGAAAGGAAAGATATTAACCTTAACAAAATGAAATTATATATAACAAGAACAATTGTCAAGTAAGAAACACATTCACAATGTCCAGTCAATTTGTATTTGGCAAAATAGAGAAAATATTCCACCAGCCATACTCTCCTGAGAAGTCCAAAATTTTGTACCTAAATTGCTTTCTCCCATGATTAAGGAAAACTGTAGCTGTCTAGTCTTTAATCCCATGAAAGACCTGAGAAAAATATAGTATTACCTAAGAAAACTGGAAGTACAGAGCAGCAACTTCCAAAATTAAGAGAAATGACAGAAACAGTTGGCTGCCTGGACAGTCAGCCTAGGTTCCTCTCCAATGTTGGGGCATCCATCTTTGGCTTATAGGCCTCGAATATCTAACAGACATTTCTGAGATGCAGGAAATTTTAAAGGATTGTCCAACCCAGTCTTGGCAAAGTTTAGCAGTCAATTTTCCTTATATCCTGCTTGTCTGGTTTGTACGGCATACTGTCAGCAGTCAAGGCAAGGGCAGTTTCTTGCCCAAATGGTTGGCCTTTGCCACAAAGAAAGTAAACTCCAATATGGAAGTTCTTTGATTCCCATCATCCTTTTTTGAAGTAGACTGATGCCACAAGGAGCAGACGTGTCTCATGGTAAAGAAAAGTCATATTATTAGAACATTTTAAATGCCATATTCCATAGATCTTTGAAGTATTTGGAGACTCCCTATCTAAAATATATCTCTGTATGATCTTGAAAACACACCTAACATGATTATAAGTTTGACAGTTATGGATGACTACTAACCTGTATTTCTTTATTATCCTAAATAGCTCTCAAGGACTAAAACTTTACATTATATAGTTAAATACACTGCATAGGTATAATGCCTTAAACAAAAATAGAAACATATGTACAGTGTAACAAAAATAACCTTAAATTTGTATCAATATACATAAATATCTTTTTTTTTGTTTTTCGAGACAGGGTTTCTCTGTGTAGCTTTGCGCCTTTCCTGGAGCTCACTTGGTAGCCCAGGCTGGCCTCGAACTCACAGAGATCCACCTGACTCTGCCTCCGGAGTGCTGGGATTAAAGGCGTGCGCCACCAACGCCTGGCTACACAAATATCTTAAACAGAAGTAGAAACACATGTACATTATAACCAAAATAACTTTAAATTTGTATCAATATACAAGAAGCTATACCAATGTAACTTTGGGGATTAAAGTAGATTCAGTAATCTACCCTTTTTTTCTTACCATTCCTATATCCCCATTCCGGGAGCCATTCCCTGGTGGTGGATGGGTCCTGCAGAGGGTGTAAGGAGTCGGCAGGAGAAGGAAGTGAGCCAGGCCATGGTGGTCGGGAGAATCTTGCAGCCTGACTGACTAGCAGCCAGAGTACTTCTTTATTTATACAGAATTTAGTTAGCAGGGATACATTCATGATGTTCCAAAACATAGATGGTATCATTTTTGTTTCTGGACATGTGTTTCACTTCCTTTTGCTCATCTTTTAGTCATCATTAATAAACTATGACAGAACAGAGTTATCATTTCCAATCATTTTCCCTCAAGTTTTGACATCATTAATAAACAGAGTTATCATTCTTACTCATAAACCCATAACCCAATTTTTGAGAATCTAGAGGCATATGACAGCCTGTGCTTGGGCTGGTTGCTTTGGTTGTTTCAAGGACATTAGACCAAAACAAAATCTTTAACCACCCTGGGCATTTTGCCAAGTCTCAAGTAGTGTATTATTAACTCTTAGTGGTCAGAGTGCCCAGAAAAATTTTCAGGCTAAAGCTGCAGTAATTACAATCAATGTTCACATTTATATCCTTATAAAATTGGTCTATATGTCTAATCCTGGCATTCTGTTGCTCCTTGGTCATATGACATTATAGTGGCTCTGTATGAGCTAACTTCTAAGAGAGGGAGGTCTTAACACCTCATACTTTTATCATCTTTCCACTCCATACTTTGCTTATCAATATGTCTCTATGTAGGGCAGAGTTGTATGTCATGTAATTGTCTGAGTGTACAGTGGGAAGAGACTTGTAATCTCAACTGCAAACAATTCCTCTAGCCCACTGAATCTTGTTGACCTTTTTAATTTTACTTTGTTTTGAATATCTTGTTCCAGTGTACGTGCAGGGACAGATGTTTCAAGAATGTCTCATAGCCTCATGAAGAGACTTCTGGCTTCTTCTTTATGTGTCACAACCTCCAAGGTGTAAGGAAGACCTTTAAGTAGATAAGGATATCTCTCTCAAAGTGTGTGTGTGGGGGGGGAGTATGTTCAGGACTTTCCTGGGTAAGCTTAGAAGCAGCATTCCTGGGAGAAGGCATAAATGATTTATAAGGAATTTTCCATCAATCCAATATCCTCAAGTTTTACAAATATTAAAAGTGCCCCAAATATGTAACAGGTGGAGGTGAAAATCAAAGGTGACATGGCAGCCATCATGTGGCTCAGCTCTGCTGGATCTTTGTCAAGCAGCTGTGCTGGCTCTATGACTTCTGCCATTCCATTTAGATATGGCTGTGCCATCGTCCTCCTTTTTTTTCTTTTCAGAAAGAGATCCCTGAATTTAACCTTCTTTGAATAGTATTTTCTTGACCATGACCAGTAACAACTTGTAGCCAACCCCCTAAACAATGACAAACATCCATAATCTGCTGAATGACTAAAAACCATCCACCCTACCTCTTGGAAATATGGGCATTATGTTTTCTAGACTGTTTCTTGTTGACATGGGGTGTTGGCATCTTTAGGGAACCCTGAGAAAATAGAGATAATCGTCATATCCAGAGGAATCAGATGTTGTCCAGTCTTGGTATGACAGGACAATGCAAGGCTTTCTGAAGTCTTAGCTGGAGTAGTGTAAGAGGTTGAACCATCTTAACTGTCTTGAGATTGTCCTGAACAGTTTGTAGTCCAAAGCTGACTTTTGGATGGTGTTTATCAGCTTAGTAGCATTACCACAATCCAAGTGGAATCATTATTGTGGAGCTCCACCATCTTTTAGAGACTTCAAAGGTCACTGTTTGGAATGTTCATCATTCACTGTAAAAAACTTAGTCATTTTAAATATCATATGCAACAGACCTTTGAGAGGTTGAGGACAGTAATCTATTAAATACACCTGGGATACAAAGGTTTAATTCCTAAACAGCTGCTTCAGCGTCAAGCCTGAAATCATGTACAGGAAGCTACATGAAGCCTAAAGTGAGAATTATTTAGTACTCTATGTGATCATTATCAAAACAGAGAGTGTAAATTTTGAGGTAATATTTATACCTTAAGAAAAGTTTTAATGAGTCAAAATAAAATGAGATTAGTGACAATATAATAGGCCCTAAATTTTGTTTTTCTTCTGTCCCGTATCAGGTGGCTCTTTTGATATGAGGCAGAGACTTTGGATTTTCTTCTAACAAACATGCTTGGGTTTAGAGAAGGATAGAGTCACATTCCAACTCCAAAGCCAGCTTTAGTTTTTAATAAGTTGGGACTACATAAAGACTATCTGTCTAACATGTCTGTAGAGAACAGCAAAAATAAACATTTAAAAGATTTATGAGATTTTTATCCTGTTGGAAGTGTGCTATACTGTTAGACCAATTTACTCCTTTTCTTGGGACATTTTTCCCAGATGATTCTCCCTTCTTCTGATGCTTCATTTATCCAAAGGTCTTTAGATTCCTTAGTTGAATGCTTTTTTTGTTTGTTTGTTTGTTTGTTTGTTTGTTTTATGACTATGTTTAATTACATGTTTATTAGTTACAGACAGGGGAATTTTTTTTTTATTTTAATATACAATTCAACTTTACCTATCAGCCATAGATTCCCCCCGTTCTCCCTCCTCCCGTCCCCCCCCCCCCCCCCCCCCCCCCCCCCCCCCCCCCCCCCCCCCCCCGGCCCCCCCCCCCCCCCCGCCCACCACCCATTTCCATCTCCTCCAGGGCAAAGATTCCACCGAGGGTTGAGATCAACCTGGTGGACTCAGCCCAGGCAGGTATAGTCCCCACCTCCCAGGCTGGGCCAAGGGTCTCTACTAAGCCTCAGGTTTCAAACAGCCAATTCATGCACTGAGCACAGGACCCGGTCCAACTGCCTGGATGCCTCCTAAACAGATCAAGCCAATCAACTGTCTCACCCATTCCGAGGGTCTGATCCAGTTGGGGGCCCCTCAGCCATTGGTTCAACTCTCCTCCACTGCTGGTGGGAATGCAAGCTGGTACAGCCACTGTGGAAATCAATATGGCGCTTTCTTAGAAAATTGGGAATCAATCTCCCCCAAGATCCAGCTATACCACTCTTGGGCATATACCCAAGGAATGCCCAATCATACCACAAGGGCACTTGCTCAGCTATGTTCATATCAGCATTATTTGTAATAGCCAGAACCTGGAAACAACCTAGATGCCCTTCTACCGAAGAATGGATAAATAAACTGTGGTACATATATACAATGGAATACTACTCAGCAGAGAAAAACAATGACATCATGAGGTTTGCAGGCAAATGGAGGGATCTAGAAAAAATCCTCCTGAGCGAGGTAACCCAGACTCAGAAAGACAAACATGGTATGTACCCACTCATAGGAGAATACTAGTTGTGGAACAAGGATGACTGGACGGCCACTCACAACACCAGGGAGACTACCTGGAAAACAGGACCCCAAGAAAGACATGGGGATTGCCCAATGACGGAGAAATGGATGAGATCTACATGAACAGTCTGGACGCCCCAGGTGGAGCTCCGGGAGTCCAGTTGGTGAGAAGGAGGAGGGTTTATGTGAGCAAGAGTTGTTGGGACCAGGGATGGATGGAATACAGAGACAAGTGGCCAAACGAATGAAAGTTGAATGCTTTTATTGTCCTGGAAAGAAAAAAATAAAACCCTGCCCCTACCTTAACTGTGGAGAGTTTTCCCTTTTGCCAGATTGAATTGATGTACTATCACCTCTCCTAATCAAGAGGTCTCTCATGTTTGAATCCAATCTTTCCCAATTTGATTGTATCCATAGCTATTTCTTCTCCTCTGGAAACAAAAGCAAAACCTCTTCCCCAGCATAACACATATTCTGGTTTCCATTCTGAGGTCAACATATCTTTAAAGTACACAGGCTAATTTAGTTCAGCAGTTGTTTGTTTGTTTGTTTGTTTGTTTTCTACTATTTAATGTCTCTCTGCAGCTATTCTTCCCTTCTCGCTAGTTTTTTAAAAAATTAAAGTTAATAAAGCATACAGGGGTCTTTATTACTCCTTTCTGTTTATTAATAATTTCTTTTAAAGTGCAATTAGATCTTTCTATAACTCTTCTCCTGTAAGATTGTGTGGTATACATGTAATATGCTTTCTGTTGTAAAATATAAAAAACTGTTTCATTTTACTAGAGACACATATGCTGGAGCATTGTCAGTCTTAATTTGAACAGGTATTTGCTGTGGGATGTTTTTCTGTATGCTATGAATATATGTTGTTCCCACTGGTTAATAAATAAGCTGATTTGGCCTATGACAAGGCAGCTAAGAGGCAGGCAGGAAAGGACAGAGACAGGAAAGAGAAAGGTGGAGTCTGGGGAGACACCAGCCTGCTGCCCAAGAACAACATACCAGCACACCGGTAAGCCACAGAACATGTGGAAAAACAGATTAATAGAAATGGGTTAATTTAAGCTATAAGAGGTAGCTAGCAAGAGGCCTGCCATAAACTATCCAGTTTGTAAATAATATAAGCCTCTGTGTGTTTACTTGGGTCTGAGCAGCTGTGGGACCATGGGTAAGAGAGATTTGTCTGGATCACGGGGGGGGGGGAGGTAGGAGCAACCCAAGAAATGTATGGCTACAGGTGTGGTGATATTTTATTTGTGGTGATATTTTATTTGTGCAAGAAACTCACTAAGAGGTGTAAAGTGTATAAAAAATGAAAGACATCATAAGATAGTTTTCTGTTGGTAATATAAATTAGGATAGAAAATGAATTAGGTACATTTTGGACTCATCAAGATAGGATAGATAATGGAATATTTTCTCTGATTTTGTCAAACGCAAATGGACTAGACATTGTTGATGTATTTATTGCTTATATGTATTGTATATAGTTATTGTACTTATTGTATATAGTTTTTCTTATATTAGTTATAACTTTTTTATTTTTTGTTAGACAAAAAGGGGGAACTATAGTGATATTTTATTTGTGCTGAAATTTGGTGATATTTTATTTGTGCTTAAATAAATAAAGCTTGCCTGGAAATGAGAGGAAAAAGCAAGCCATTTTAAGTAAACAAAGAAGTCAGGCAATGGTAGCACATGCCCTTAATCCTATCACTTGACAGGCAGGGATCTGTCTGGATCTATGTGAGTTCAAGGCCACATTGGAAACTGAGCCAGCTGTGATGGCATACACCTTAAATTCCAACACTGTTAATCATGGAGGTCTGGAGATCTGTATAGACAGACAGGAAGTGACAGAGCTAGGCAGGAAGAGGAAGTGATGTAGCTGGACAGAGAGAGCAAATGAGATGGCAGAACAGCAAGGCATATAGGCATGGGTAGACAGGAAGTATCTCGCATTTGGAAGCTGCTGACTTGGTGAGGTAAGGTTAACTGTGGCTTTCTCTATTTCCCTGATTGCTCCCAGGCTTTCACCCCTATATCTGTCTCTGTGTTTTTTATAATAAGACCATTTAGACATTCATCTACAAACAGGTATTTCCATAAAGACCATAACATCTAATAAGTGTATGATTACAGAACCAGCCTTTTCAGAACTCAAAGCAGCTATCCATTGAAATCCTGAATATGTATCTATCTATGGTATAGTGCACATACTTTAATTTTCCAAACTCCACAAAATGAAACACATACATTTCTGAAATTTCATCTCTTTGAGAACCCTTAGTATTACTTCCTGCAGATAGTAGAGTTTGCTTATACAGTGAATAAGTAGGACATTTTTTTATAATTTCCTTGGCTGGTTGCCAAGCAATAGACAAATCTTTCTTTAAAACTTTGCTGTTAATATGGAGTTTCTTATAAAATTCTGAAGCTTCTAGCCCATTTCCTACTGTTAGCTGATCAATTTCATCACTACCTTGTGCTAGTGGGCCTGGTAAGCCGGTATGGGATCTGATATGTGTTATATACAAGGGATGGTTTCTATTTCTGATTATTTCTTATAATTGAATAAATAACAAAGTTAATTCTGAATCATCAGGGATAAGTTCAACAGTTTCAATATGTAAAACAACTCTTTCTACACATTGAGAATTGGTAACTTTATTAAGAGGTTCTGGACATCTAATAATACCATGAGAATAGAATATAATTCTGACTTTAACAGAATCATAAGGGCTTTGAGCCACTTTACTTATATTTCCTGATTTATAACCTGCCTTTCCTGGGTTTTTTTGCATCCATATAGAAGGTAAGGGCTCCAGATATTGGTGTTCTCTGTACAATGTGAGGAAGGATCCAACTGGTTCTTTTTATAAATTGAATCCTCTTGCTTTTGGGATATTTGTTGCTAATCTCTCCCCCAAAAAATTACTGCAAGCTCTTGCCAATATTCATTTTGGCCCATAATGAGGAAATTTTAGCATTAGCAAAAGGTAGTACAATTTCTGTTGAGTTTATTCCTGTTAATTGATGAAGTCTCAATTTTCCTTTCAGAATCAATTCAGAAATCTTTTTCTACATAGGTCTTTATTTTTTTTACTCTGTTTGTGTGGCAAAAATATTCGTTTTAATATATTATCTTCTCTCTGCATAAGAATTCCAGTAGGAGAATGAGTAGAAGGTAGAATGACTAGGATACAGTCAAGCTCTGGATCCAAGTGATCCACATGTGCATCCTGTGATTTTTTTTCTACCAGAGCCAGTTCTCTCTCAGATTCAGGAGATAATTTTCTTGAAGTATTTAAGTACTTATCACCTTAAAAGGTTTGAAATGAATTACTTAGTTCTTGAGTTGTTAAGCCAATTGTGGACCATAGCTAGTTAATATCTTCCAGCAATTTTTGAAAAATCATTAAGAATTTGTAATTGATCTCTTCCTTTTTGGTTGAATTTTTACAGACCTATATTATATCCTAGGTAATTAACATAATCTCCTTTTTATACTTTTTCAGAAGCAATTTGTAATCCCTAGCAAGGCAATATTTTCTTTACTTCTTCAAATATTTTTTCTAAGGTATCTGCATTTGAATCAACTAATAAGATATCATCCCTATAATGGTAAATTATAGATTGAGGAAACTGTTCATGAATTACTTCCAACGGCTGTTGTACAAAATATTGACA
Organism: Peromyscus melanophrys; assembly: GCA_902168415.1. NCBI lineage: Eukaryota > Metazoa > Chordata > Mammalia > Rodentia > Cricetidae > Peromyscus > Peromyscus melanophrys. Next base: position 26,862 of record CABHPR010145325.1, read on the forward strand.
CATGGTGGGGCTGTTTAACATTCCTTGTGGAAGAAATTTCCATTGATACCTTTTAATAGGCTGGGAATTATTATAAATAGGTACCATGAAGGCAAATTTTTTTCTATCCTGTTCTTGTAAAGGTATGGTTTAAAAAAAAAGTAGTCTTTTAAAATCAATCACTATAATAGACCATCCTTTAGGTAGTAAAGAAGACAAGGGAATTTCAGGCTGTAAAAGCCCATTGGCTGAATTACTTTATTTTTGGCTCTCAAATCTGTTAACATTCTCCATTTTCCAGATTTCTTTTTAATGACAAATATAGGAAAATTCCAAGGACTGGCCAGTTCTTCAATATGTTGAGCACTTAGCTGCTCCCATACCAGCTGTTCTAATCCCTGTAATTTTTCTGATGTCATAGGCCATTGTTCTACCCAGACAGGTTTGTCAGTTAGCCATTTTAAAGGTAGGGCTGTTGGTACCTTCAAAAGACTAACAGCTGTTGTGTTCTGCTTATGTACAACTTGAACATTCTGTGTCTGCTCTTGAAAATACTTTCTAATATTTCTCTCAAAAGCATTCTCTACTTTATGGTTTGTTTCTGAGACTGAAGGAATGTTGATCTGTGTTTTCTATTGCTGTAATAAATCATGTCACCATACATTCATTGCTATGTTAGCCACATATGGCTTTAAATTTCCTATTTGTCCTTCTGACCCTATACATTTGACCCATCTAGAACTTTACTTTACCTGAGATAAAGTTCCAATCCCAACAAATTGAACATTTATCTCCTGAAAAGGCTATTATGGATGACAAGATTTTGGTGAAATTATGGTTATATCTGTGCCTGTGTCAACCAAACCTTCAATTGAAATGCCATTTATCCATATTCTTACCTTTGGTCTTTGATAATTTATAGAAGTTTGTCAAAATACTTGTTTTCTGGTTTCTTCTGAAAAATTTTGTCTTTTCTATTGAAACTGCTCTGTCATCCAGAGCAGTATGGATTTTAGCAGCAGGCATTAGGTCCTTTAAGTGCTCTGTGGAGGAGTTTCCCACATGGCAGGGGATGATTGAACCAAATTTGACATGGGGATCTGCAAGAGCCCCCCCAAGGTGTTTCCCAATGGCAAAGGGTTACCTTGCCTGTCCCTTATTGATCTACATTTATTAGTCAAATGGCAGCCTTTGTCATACCTTCTGCATACTCTGAAGGCTGGGGCCTTCTGTTTGGATTAGCTCTTGAAAAAAGCATTATTTCCAGGAATGCCTTGCCTACAATCCCTTTGTAGATGACTTGTTTACCACAATTAAAACACCTGACATTTTGATTTTTCTTAAAGATTTTGGAAATCACCTCTCCTATTCAAGTATCATTGTGAGTATGAGATTCAATATTGACTGTATTTTGGATCTTATAATCTTTGTATTTTAACTTTAAAGGCCTGATTATCTGTTTGCGTTGTGAATTAGCATTATCAAAAGTCAAAGATTCAATTAATATTTGTTTAACTTCCAGATCTGATATCATTCTATTCACAGCTGAAATCAATCTTTGTAAAAAAAAAAAAAAAAAAATCAGTGAAGGCTTCTTTTGGGCCCTGTATAATTTTAGTCAATGACCCAGTCCTCTTTCTGGCTTCAACCCTATCTCAAGCATTCAAAGTTTTATATATATATGGCATAGAGCCAAGGTGTGTTCATCATATATAGGCTGTCTTTGCAAATCGACATAATTGCCTTCAGCAAGGAATTGACCTTGGGAAATTTCAATACCTCTAGCCCTACTTTGTTGTTTGATGACACTAGCCTCATCTTTCCACCAATTCTTCCATTGTAACTGAGCATCAATTTCCAATATTGCTGCAACCAAATCTTTCCAGTCTTGTGGAATAATTCTGTTACTAGTTGTCCATGGATTTAACATATGCCTCACAAAAGGTGAATGCATATCATATGAAACTATTGCTTCCTTAAATCTTCCCAAATCTAACACTACAACAGGTTTCCAGTAAGCTCTTCCATAGTCTTGGAGGTGTCTGTCATTTGGTGGATGTTCCTGTATGGTGACTAGATAAGTTAAGTTTGGTTTTCTAATAACCTTGGGCAGCTCCTCTTCAATTTCATAATATAATGGTGAGGTATAGGTTCTGATCTAAATTCTGTTTATGTCTTTATTAGTAAGTTTTTCCAAGGCTTATATCTTATCAGTCAATTTTTTATTATTTCTATTAATACATATTTCTAAGGCATATTTATTATTGATAAGTCACAGTTTTATTATTTTCATTAGTGAGCATTTCTAAAGTTTGTGACTGATAAGTCACATTTTTATAATTTTCCTTAGTAAGTATTTGTAAGGTTTGTATATTATCGGTAGGAATACAATCTTTTCTAAGGCTTGTATCTTATGAATAGTAAGTTTTTCTAAGGTTTGTATCTTATCAATTTCTCATAATTGGCACAGTTATCAAATCATTTTTAAAGAATAAAATATGAATTACCAAACTGATAATCATGACCAACATTAAGTCAATCCCAACTAAATTGTTTATCCCTTCACTTACCTTTTCTGTTTGCAACCCATCCATAGTAGCAATAACCAGGGTCCTAATTTCTTGTACTGTGATATGTCCAATTTTAAACATGAAAAAGATTTTAAAATTGTCCTCCCCCCTTTTTTTCTTTTTTAAAAATTTATTTATTTATATCTACTTAATTAATTAATTATATTCAATTAATGAACTATTTATTTATTAGTTAGTTAGTTAGTTAGTTAGTTAGTTAGTTAGTTAGTTAGTTAGTTAGTTAATAGTCCACTTCACCGTTTAAACATTTGCAAGTGTCCTACCTTCTTTGACACCAATACTCAAAGGACCGGGTTATGCAAGGGTAATTAGGTGTAGTGACGGTATTCAACCAGCAGGTGGAGCAGACACAGCACCAAGGTAGCTCTGGCTCAGCAGGCTAGGAGCGAATGTGCAAAGCAGCCAAAGCAGCTTTTGGCCTGACTTGTCCATGGTGAGCAGAATTGGCCTGGGGAGGAGGAGGACCGGGTAGCAGTGGACAGATGGATGAACGTGAGAAGCCGGGGGTTGTGTCTCAGAGGGCAGCAGTGGAAAACCCCCAATGCCCTGCAGGCTAGGAGGGGGTAGGGGAAGAGAGGGACTACATTGTCCTCTATGCTGCAGTGATGGCCACAGCGCTTGGCATGACAGAATCATTCCCCCTTTCCGTGGTTTAATAATGCACCGCATGGGCACCATTAATGTGGTTTCTTTTATCGTTTATAAATAAATCTTGGGGACAAATATTAAAGATAAAAACCTGATATAATCGCTAATGACAGCGAAACACACTGCTACTCTTCACTTCCTGGCTCAAAAATGCCTGTGCAACCTTCCTGACCCACCTCCTTTTCCCAGGGCCTCTCTTTCTTGAGTCCACCAGGGAACTCTATGATCCATTCTGATCAGCTGAATGTAAACTCCGCCTCTCGAACATCTAATTCCATTGGACACTGTGTCACATCATAAACAAAATTCCCATAACAGCCCTGGCTAGCTTACCCATTGTATCAGACAGCAAAGAGCCGGGGCAGTTCTGGTTTCACTCATACCACCAGGCCCAGCTTTACTGTTTTGCTCACAGGTGGTGCAGGGCCTGCTCTCTGGTTTGCTGTACTTAGTGAGGGGCAGGACCAACTCTTCCATTCTCATGTCCCCAAGGCTGGCTCTCCTGCCTGCCAGAGGTGGCAAGGGGGTGGGAGACATATTTCCCTTACCCTTGCCACCCCATGGCATACGAGGGAGGGGGCGGGGGCCACTCTCTTGCTATCACACCTACAGGTCCAGATCGCCATCACCCTCTGCCAATAGGGTCAGCTCTTATGTGCTGCCCAAGAGCAGTTCAGGGTCCACTCTCCCACATGCTACAGTTGGTGAGGGACAGGGTCAGCTCTCCCACTCTCATGACCTGGGGAATAAGCTCTTTCCACCTACAGTAGGCAGTGATGGGGGTGGGGGGGCAAGTGGCTATCCACCCGTGCCACCATGTGATAGACCATGGGGCTAGCTCTCCCACTCTTACCTCTTCTGGACCAGCTCACCCACACCCCTGCTCTACTAGCTTCTCTTAAAGGAAACAATAATACATTTATTTTGTTATATTTTTAAAAATACGTTCCAATATATTGATACTTTGTGGAGTAAACAAAAAAAATGGAATACACATTGCTTGAAGCAATGAATGTATTCTCGTTAGTCAGTGCTACAAGAGACACAGTAAGCATTATCAATACAAAAGCTCTAAATATTTCCTGCATGAGTAAAAGTCTGTTTTTCTAAATCTGTTAAAATTCATAAAGACAAATTTTAAAAATTTTAAACAGTTTGTAGGTCTGAAGCATGATGAAGATTTATTTCTAATCTTAGTCTATAACCAGAACAAAGAATTTTGGTCACAGTGGCATAAACCTAAACAATTATGTATGTTACTATAGACCCAGAACAAATGGAAATGAAGCAGATCTGTGAAGGTGGATATGCATAAGAAAGAAAGGGTGTGACATTTCTTTTAGTAGAGGAATATTTTAATGGATTATATTCATAAGAAAAATGGTAAAAAAAATGTGCGAGAATTAGGAAAATTACAATTCAAGGGGGCACTTTTCTAGTAAGTCCTTAGTATATGCCAGGTCTTATATATGTATTATTTCACTTTATCCTCTCAATAATGTTACGAGGAAGGAGTTATATTCTGATTTTACAAGACATGGAAACTCAGCAAGGCTTGTGATCAAGGACTGGAGATAACTCAGTAACTCAGCAATTTAAAGTACTTGTTATACAACCATGAGGATCAGCCTTCAGAACTCAGCATCCGTATAACAAGCTAGGCATTCCAGAAAATATCTGTATTTCCAGCTGGAAGAAGGGTAGAGATAGAGGGATCCTTGGGGCTTGCTGGCTTCCTAGCCTAGCCACGACTAAAACTTCAAGTTCAAAGGGAGAGTCTGTAGCAGGAATTTTTAAAAGTCTTATTAATAAAATCAAACCTGGGGCCAGTTATTGGTGTGAACACTGGAAGGTCAGAGAGACAGAATAAGCCACAGCTATCTCACCTCACCGGATCCTCAGCTGGTCTTGCTTCCTCAGACTGGAGGCCTCTATGTCCTCATATCCGAATGGCTCTCAGCTGAACTGCTGCTTGAAAGCCTGAATGCTTAACCAGGCCAAATGCTTCTCCAGGCCAAATGCCTACCCAGGCCAAATGCCTCGAGTTTCTTCACGCCTTATATACCTTTCTGCTCTCTACCACCACTCCCTGGGATTAAAGGCTGGCTTTCTGGGATTAAAGGTGTGTATCACCGTGCCTGGCCGTTTCCAATGTGGCCTTGAACTCACAGAGATCCAGAGGGATTTCTGTCTGTGGAATGCTAGGATTAAAGTCATATGCTACCACTGCCTAACCTCTATGTTTAATATTGTGGCTGTCCTGTTCTCTGACCCCAGATAAGTTCATTAGCATATATAATATTTTGGGGAACACAATACCACCACAAGAGTCTCTATCAAAAGGAGTAGGTAGAGAGTAACAGAGGCTATGTGATGCCCTTTTCTGGCCTTATGCACATGTGTGTACACTCCTGCAGACACATATGCACACATAAATGGTATAATTAATTGATCACATCAAAGAAAGTCTTGAGATGAAAAGATGATAGGTTTTCTTAAGAAAACAAGTAATAGTCCTGTGCGCTTGATTCTATTCTGAGCTTTAACTTAACTCTGGAAGCAAGGTGATAAGCCTTACCACCCCACTTACAGACACATTACAACAATGTGGCAGAACAGGAACAGGTATGCCTGACCCTGGCACCGTAGTTTCCTCCAGATCATGGGAGTTTGGATTCATATTGCTGCAGTCTGATTCAGTACAGACCCTCCAAGGAACTAAACTCTCCTGTGCCTATGTGGCAAAAGTCTCCATAGACAATGAAGCCTAATTAAAAAGTAAGAAACAGCTGGTGTTGACAACACACAATGGGAAAGTTTTAGTAGATCAATGGCAAAACGTGTTTGTGATGCTGTGAGACAGAAGAAATCAGGGAACCAATGCATTGCTCCCTGCACTGCAGTTTAGTGATAATAATAAAGCACTCTTGCTTCCTAGTGTTTGAGGTACTGTAGAGCGTGTCTGTAGGTACAATTCTCCTGGTCCTCTAGATGAGGAAAGCAAGGTGAAGAGGCTAAGTAATATGCAGAAGGTCACACAGAGGGTAGTATGAAGGCTTGCATGTAGAACCAGGGGAGCTGGCTCCAAACTCCACTTCTCTCATCTCTGTCTTTGCCTGTGATTGGTGACCCATGAGTGTTTTTATTCAAATACTCAAGCACAGCTCTACCAACAGGAAAGGAAGGCCCAAGGATACCAAAGGAGGGAGGAGGGGAGGGGAGAGGAAAAGGAGGGGGCAGAGAATAGACATGCAAATAGAGGAGAGAACCTTGGAGATTTTCAGATGAACTCCACAAAGTAATCATAAGGAATAAAATAGTTTACAATCTCGATACTACCTAGCACATTGTTACATCTTTACTGAAATCTAAAGGAATCTATTATTTTAGTTTTTTTTTATATTAGAATGAATTTTCACATGTTTTAGCGAAGCCATGTTTCAAATACTTTGAAATTCCCAAGTATTAATTGTGTGTATGTATAGTTGCAATGCAACTTCTCTGCGCTGGTTTTCTCATTTTCCGTGTCCAGATAGCAATCAAAACTTAATGTCTCTGAATATAGTAGAGGAAAAAGATACGATTTTTTAAAAGGGGACTACTATTTGTCAAAGATAAAGGACACATTCTCCATCTCCACTCACAGATGCCTTCTTCTCCTGTCTGAATCTGCTTGTTCACTTGTTTAACCCTGGTTTAAACAAGCCTGTTACTTCAGTTCTCTCCACGGCCCTAGAGTCTGCACTGCCAACTTACCTGCAAGCATCTGTGTGGGAGGAGAGCTCTCCTCTGAGGGCTTCCAGAGCTAAGCATTACAAAGAAGGACACAAGTCAAGTACAAACCAGAGTTCTCCTCAGCATGCCTGCATCTTCTCCAATGCTTGTAACACCTGAAGAACATAACTGAGGGAGCTGTAGATAAAAAGTTGAAGGTTAAGACAATGTGAGGAAAGCACAGGTGAAGGAAAAGCCAGGGTATTCACTCAGCAACTCAAGAACACACAGGTCCCTGGATAGCAGAAGAATCTGTATATATAATAAATGAAAATAGGAAGACTGAGTAAGGCAGGTCACTCTGGGTGATGGTATGTAAGCATATGTGATGTGCCTGTGGACATGCATGTGTGTTCATATGTGTGCACGCATGTGGAGGACTTAGGTTGAAGTCAGGTGACTTCCTCAATTACTCTCCACCTTATTTATTGAGGCAGGATCTCTCCCTAAACCTGGAGCTCACTAATTCCAGCTAGTTTAGCAGCAACCTGGCCCTGTGGACCCCTTATCTCTGCCTCTCAAGTTATGAGATTACAGGCGCCTGTCATACTTGGCCTGCTTTTAGGTAAAGGCTGAAGAACTGAACTCTGGACCTTAAATTTGGCTAAGAGGAACGTTATACCCTGAGCTATAAACCCAGCCCACAAGGCAGGGTTTTGGTTTTAGTTGTTGGGGATTTTTTTGGTATTGTTGTTGTTGTTTGTTTCTTTGTTTTTTAAAGTTCATAATCTGGGAACTTTGAGGGAAAAGTTAAGGACTTGTATAAGAAATGCCTCTCTACTCCTTTTGAATAAGTTGACACTTAAGAGTGGTCTTAACAAACTATGGGGAGTGGGGGTAGACAGACAGACAGGCAGGCAGACAGACAGGCAAGCAGGCAAGCAGACAGGCAGGCAAAGAATGTATGTGGTAATGAACAATACAAGACCTGTTGATGGACACCAGTCACTCCTCTAGGCTCTTGAGTTAAAGCCAGTAGATGTCTTCAGCAACAGTAGCCCATTTCGATCCCTACCCTGGACCAGAGTCTGACACTTTCATATATTAAGAAGTTGTTTCATTTTGCTAACACATCTGCTTAATTAGTAATGTGTCTTGCATGGCATGAATCATCAATGTGTGTCATGAATTCCCAGCCTAGGACAGAAAAATTAGCTTTTCCCAAGTCTTTCTTTGTTCTCATGTCATCAAATTGCATCTTGATGGATCCAGACAGTTTGGAGAAAGTAATTTCCATTATCTGATCATTGGGACATTCATTTGTATGAAGGACAAGCAAGCTGATCAGCAGACCATGTGCTTTGCACAGACTGGATCCAGCACGTGTTCTGGGACCCGGGCACCCTCTGAAGCCTACTGAAAGCAAACGCAACTTCAGGGTCTCTGCTCCAACCAAGTGAGGTTCTGCCAGACATGCTGGCACCATGGACTTGAGAGTCTCCTTACTCCACAACTGCTACAAAGTTTCAAATATTAAATAATCTCTCCAACTTGCCCTAGAAACTCAAGTTGGTTTATTAAAGTTTTTTTTTCTCTCTCTCCGCCTCTTTCTCTCCATTTGAAAAACTTCTTTGCTGCACTGACGCCAATTCTCCTGTGCTTTGTTACGTCGTTATTGAACAAGTTTAATGATTTGCTGAGGACTTCATCTAGAGGCATTACTGAGCAGCTCGAGATTAGAGACCTGTGGTGGAGGAGGCTCTCCTAGAATAAATGAAAATATTTTATTCAGCGACTGAGAAGGGTCTCCAGAGATCAAATTAGAAGCTAGCTGTGAAGGGAGATGTTTAGGCATGCTCTGGAATTATTTATCAGCATTTTCTGCTTGTGTGAGAATAAGCAGACATTAAGTTTAAATTAAACAAAGGGGAAAGAAAGCAGGCGTTTTCAGTAATTTGACTGCTAATGATATTTCTGAATTATTCTCAGCTTAATAGTTTAAGTAATTTGCAATGATAATAATTGTTCCTGCAAAAGCTACAATAATGTTGACTTTTTTTTTCACTTTTTGCCAAGATCAACCCTCTTTAAAACCTTTGATGGACGTGTAATTGCTAATTTATCGTGGGCTTTGTTAATTTTTAAATTTGTTTTCTTGTCCTTGACATTTCTTTTAATTTAATTTTATTTTATTACATTCATCAACAACTTGAGAAACAGACTTAAAAGTCCATTAAAAAAGGGATAAATGCTCTTTATGTTGCACTTGCTTGTCTTTATTTATAATGAGGCCGATCTCGTGCCCAGAGTAAATAGGCCCCACTACTCCTTCCGGCGTTAATGTGCTTTCCTCATACACTCATTCAAAACAAGTTTGCTGTTAGGAACTGTTGGAAAGATATAAATGTTAATATTGGTTGCAAGTGTCCCTTAATAATGACACAAACACCAAACTGTATCCTAAATGTTTGTGTTTTAAATAACATGCAGGTGATGAAGTTCTATGAAACAGATTCAAACTTACTCTTGGTGAGTGAATACTGCACATTATCCTAAATAATTGGAAATTGAGACTACTTTTTGTGTAAAATGCAAAAGGCCAATAAACTGGAAACTAATACCCTAGGTGTTATGGCTGTTTTCCATACTGAGGAAATGTAAATATATAACTGGACATTTTGTCAGCCAGTAAATTGTCTTTCTCTTGTTCTAAACTAAGTCACCATATTAATCATGAACATTGAAATGTCCAAAACTGCTAAAGCCTCTCCCAACACTCACTATTTCAAAGGTGACATGCTTGATGGAAATGATATTTTTCCTAGAAATTCATGTTGCCTATTTGAATATTCTTGATTCAAATTAACTATTTTTAAAGTGGATTTGATTGTCTACTCTCAAAATTTCCATTAACTTATTCCATTGTGAATTAGAACTAAATTGCACTTGAAAATTTTAAAAAGAGTAGAAAAGAAAGAAAAAGGGGGAGGGGAGCTGAGGTGAAATGAGGTTTCAGTGATAACGTGAGACTTTCGTGGCCAAAGGCCGGGTGGGTGTGGGGAAAATCGGTGGGGAATGGGGAGGACTGGGGATTGAAGAATGGAAAAAGAATCTGGAGAAAAAAGGAGCCCATCTATGTATATAGTGAATACACACACACACACACACACACACACACACACACACACACACACTCACACACAATTTATGTGATTTGAGAAGGAAGTAAATGCAGCAGAAAATATTTTCCTTGCTCTGAAATGTCACCAATGCTAATGACTTCCGGACACTTTACAAGGGCATTCTCAGCCCTCCAGGTAGCCATCAGTGCTTGAGAATCCACTAATTACAAGGTGAAGCATTTAAAACAGCAAGAAGGCAATGGAGTGCTGCGGAGTAAAATGAAAAAAGGTTATGTTAAACCAACACAGAGGAAGGCAACCATTCAGGGAGACACATTAGTAAGTCAAATGGACACTAGTTCCTTTGGAAACAGTTTCAGTATTATTTTTACATATATATGGATGCATGCTTGTGTTTTTGTATGCATTGCTTTGTTTCCTGAAATGCTGTATTCTGGGTGTTCTTTCTTTCTTTCTGTTAGTGAGGGAAGTTCTTCATATTCTTTCAATAAAAGTACATGTTTTATACAACAATGCAGTTGGTATTTGATCTCTTTCAAAAGTATGGACAATCATCTTGCAGTATTCTCCCAGCTGTATTAACATTCAAATCCTGCCTACCTATTTCTTTCACAAGCTATATGTAGTTTTTGCTTTGTCTTTTTTTTTTCATGACTCTTGATGCCTCAGAAATTCCAGGAACACGTATTATGTAACTCATAATATAACTGAACTATTTTATATGCCAACATTTATCACCTTGGTATAAACTGAAGTCTATGATACCCATCTTTTCACCAGTGTGGCATAACAGAGAAAATTAACTTATGAGAGGAAATAAGTCTATTTTGGCCTGTGGTTCAGTTGCTGGGTCCTGTTGCTTTGGAGCTTATGACAGGTAAAACAATATGTTGAAAGTGTATGCAAAGAAAATATGTTGAAGACCTGGAATCGAGAAGCAGAGTTCCTTGAAAAACTATTGCAGATAGCACCAGTGCCTTAATGAAAAGTTCTGGAGAGTAATTCATCAACTCTAACCAGTGTTGCACTCACTCTAGTGGGTAACTTTGCACCTATTGTGTTACTTCTCCTTAAATACTGTCATCTCTCCTCAAATGTTTGCGCCTAGAACCAATTGAATGATAGACCTCTACAGATGAGTAGATTCCATTCTACAGTAGTCAGTACTAAGGAAAATTCTACATATTTCATGAGTAAACAATGAATTTTCCCTTTTTATCACAAAAGAGGTAAGTTGTTATGAGTTTAAAGCCCATCTCTGCACCTGGTACCATGCTTAGGTCCACTGTCTGTCCACACAACTCCAAATAGTGTTTTCTTCTCTGCTCCCTCCTCCCCACTTTCTCTTCCTTGTGGTACAGTCTTCCTATCTCCACAGTGATGGCTTAATTACAATTTTTGGAGACAGTTTGACGATGAACTTTTGTGGATGGTGACAGCATTGTCTTGCTTCATCATTTGGCACCATTTTGCAGCACTGAGTAAGTACTCTTTATTTTGATAAACTCTTCACCTCCAGAAGACTGTATTTCAAGGATTAGCATACAACAGCCTAGAGGCCAAATCCTTTCAGTTACTTGCTTTATGAATAACTTTTATTGAACAAGCCACACTTGTTTTGCATTATCTGTAACTCCTTTTCCAGTCTATGGTAGACTTTTGTACTTGTAACAAAAATTATATTTTCTATAAAGTCAAAAGTATATGCTCTGAGTCTTGATGCAGAATAAGGTTTTTAGTTTTATTAGACTTTATGATACCTTTTAATAAGTTACATTTCTGGATGTAGATTAATTATCCTCACAAACATTCACTTTCTTCCCAGGTATTCTCAGTGTTCTTGTCTATCCTGGTTATACCCTGGGCCTTTTCTTTTTCTTAATCCACATGGTCTCTGTAACTTCCTCTGTGTATATATGGTATCTCTATGTGCCAGCTGGCCTCCATGTCCAATTATATATACCCAGCCCAAACATCTCTTCTGAGCTTCTGCCATATTCTTCCTCCTATGTACCTTATAGACTTCTAAAATTCAACAACACCCAAATTGAGCACAGTATCTCCTCACTCTCCAGTCTGTGTTTCCTCTGCCTGCTGTCTCCCTGATTAGTCCTGCTGTTGCACAAGCCAGGAACCAAGTTTTCACGACAACTTACTCTTGCCTTTTCATCTAACATATCAGAATTGTTTTACAAGCATCACCACACAATGTGTCTTCATTGTCTCCAGGCTGGATCACTCCAAAAGCCAGTTCTTCATTCTTTTTGTTGTTGGCAATGTGGCCGATACATTTCCCTTTCCATTTTTCCTTCCCTCTTCTCATGCCCCCAGCACACATTCAGATGTATAAATTATGGATCAAACTTTTGTTTTCTTCATCAAAATCTTCCCCATCCTCACAAATTCTTCTAGACTGTGATGCAGTCCCATTTTAATGTTCAGTAACTCTTCCATGATTCCTGCTAAAATACTATTTTTTACAACCAAAAAAATCTTTTTTTTACAATCAAATCTTTGATTGATAGACATTAAGCTTCCCTCATTAACATGTTTTACAAATTGTACAATATTCAAAGAAAGCTCACAATAATCTTGACTAAACAAATAAGTTATAAGATTTTTAAAAATTGCAGACTTTTCCCAATATGTTTCTGAATAAAACTACTAAACTTTTAAATATAAAAACTTTGCTTAAAATTTTGTCTTTAATTCTTAAAACAGATGAGCCTGTGTGTCATTTACTGTCACCACTCAACAGGCCAATTCTGGTTGTAATCAATGCTTATCTCTTACAGCAGGAATGCCTTTGCCTATGGACCCTTTTCTTTATAAGGATTATTAGTAGGACCTTGGTGAACACTGCATTGTGGTTAACACTTTGAAAGGTGCTTCTTGGATACATGATGCTGGAACTTAAAAAAATATAGAGTAACTATAAATTTAAAAATGAATCTTCATTTCCTAAATGCAACATGGCTTTATATAGTCATTATGTTTTCCATTTTAAAACATCATAGTATTTAATTTGTGTACTGTTGATAACCAAGACATATCTTTACCTGATTTTTGTATATTAGTCAGCTAATTTTATAGTAGATCCCAAAGGCATGGAAAATATTTAATAAAGCATAGTTCAATAGTCAAGCGAAATGGTACTCCCTGTTGCTGTGGGATAATGCTTTTGTACACTGGTTTAATAAAATGCTGATTGGCCAGTAGCCAGGCAGGAAGTATAGGTGGGATAAGCAGAAAAGGAGAATTGAACACATGGTGACATATAGATTAACAGAAGTGGGTTGAATTTAAGTGTAAGAGTTAGCCAG